>JAJMRR010000017.1:0-249021 GCA_030578455.1 Metschnikowia sp. yHQL527 | reverse complement strand
GGGATGACCTTAAGTGCTCTGATAGCACGACGTTTGATTTTCTCTTCACGATGATGTTCGGCCTCAGTATCCAAAATTGATCTGAGATCATAGTCCTCTTCAGTGCGTTTAGCTCCGAAAATACGAGGTCTGTGGGCAGTTTCCTTATTTAATTTAAGGATTTGCCCAGAACAGTCGAGAAAATCTTCTTCGTCTACTTCTTTCTTTCCGAAGATGTTTCTCGTGTAATGAGAAACAACAGGCATTTCGGAATGAAAGACAAAAGTTAAAAGTAAGTTTTTTTTAGATCAAGACTTTTTGAACACAGACTCAAGAATGCTTGAAAGTATGTCGGTACAATAAAAAGACTGGTAAGATCTAATGTTAGTTATTAATTCCTATCAATTGAGACTCAAGGACGCTTAAAAGTCTGAATTTTGTTACTATTTATGATAGTAGGAGAAAAATTAATAAGTTGGGTAAAATAAAAAGTGGGAATTTGGTTGCAAAAGTGGTTGCAAAAGTGGTTGCAAAAAAACCAACTGCACAAACACAGAATTGCATCAAAAAAAGAAATCTCACCGAGCTACACAATGTAATTAGCAAATCTATAGAACGGGTCCCTTACTACGAAATTTTGGATTTATGTGGCTAATCTAGGTATTATTTGGGGTTCATCATTCAAAATTGTAGACAAAGTCAGCTTATACTTCTTCAGTACATAATGCCCGTGCATTAAAATTCAAAAATCAATGCGATAATTTCAAACATTAGAATTCTACAATGGAAATCTCATAAATTATTAACTTTTTGCAGTAATTACATAAAGTATCGAAAATTGTACTTTTTCAAATTATGCACGAAATAGGTCCAGCATGTTTCTCGTTCATTCAATTACGACTTCAAACTTTTTTGATGATTTTCAAAGCGGCTTACCGTCAAATTAATGAAATTACACTTGCTGACTCGTCACCTACATCCATACACCAGGCAAACATTCCCTTACCAATCATGTTCCCGAATAACCGGACCGACCACGTGTCACGTGCACCATGAGTCACTCCGGTTTCGGCGGAGTCCGATTTACAACTCAAGTCAATCGAATTACGGATTTAAGCAATTAAGCTACAATTGAGCTACAACCAAGAGAAAACATCTTACAAGACAACAAAAAGTTGCTTAACATCAATTATAACAGGTATTTTACAATATTTGCTAAATTTGAGTGGAATCACCGGATACAATTACTTTGATAGGTAATTTCAAGCAAAAACCAAGGAGAAAATTTTTTTTCCGCGCAAGAAAAAGGCTATTAAGCTTAATAATTAAAAGGTAATTAAATTGGAGTAAAAATTTTCTTTAAGAATTTATTGTATTATAATCATCCTTCTTGCTGATTTATTGTGACAATATATATAAGAATTAGTCCAATGAATTTCCAGCCTATAGATTACTTAAGTAATTTGAATCTTGACTTTGATCAAGAAGTTAGTCCAGTCTCTAATGAGTCTACCAATGACTTGGATTTATTTGGGCAAGATCAATTCTTTGATTTAGATGTTATATCGAAAGATTTCATCTCTGCTTCCAAAGAAGAACAACAAAGACAACAGCTTGACTTCTACTTGAAACAACAAAAACCTCAAAGAACCGAATATCAACAATTACCTCAAAGCGTTCAAGTTGAAGAAAGTATCATAAATGAAGATAAACATTTCAGAAGTGCTGATGAAAAAAGAAAGAGAAATACAGCAGCTAGTGCCAGATTCAGAATCAAGAAGAAGATGAAGGAACAGCAAATGGAAAAACAAGCCCAAGACTTAAAAGATCAAGTTGAAGTTTTGCAGAAAAAATTAAAATTACTTGAAACCGAAAATAAGTGCTTGAAAAGTCTTGTCTTACAAAAAAGTGGAGAGAAAGACGATAAATTATTAGAATCAATTAAAAAAAGAACTACTTTGGATTTTAACTCTGATTTCCAATATACTCATTAATCAATTTAAAAAACAACAACAAACGAACAAAAAATCTAAAAAAATCTATCAGATCACTGTATTTTAAAAGAAAACATTTTGTTCAAAATCTACTACCCATCATTCAATTAAAATCCAACTTTTAATTGAGACCAATTTACGAATTAACGCCGCCCTCTTTTCCGTACTTGATCCAACTCTAGTACGGTGTATGATAATGATGTAGAACATTAATAGTCAATAAAATCAAGTTAATATTTTATTTAATAACACAATAGTATATATAAGACGGTCCAATTGCTATTCAATTGCTATAACCTGTCGATCTGTAAGAATGGACTATGTCATGATTGCTACATAACGGTTTTGATCTAGTAATTTCACCTATTGTGGATTGTAGCGCTGTATTCACTTAACTTTTCATCTTTATTTAAACCGTTAAATCTTCCGACATCCTCTCTAGATCCCTCAGAATTTTGGATAATTTATTTAGTCTGACTAAGTAGCTTGTCATTGTTCTTTGCATCTTCGTATCGTGAAAAATCGCACTTATCCAGCCTAAAAATTAGTCCCTTTTTGGTGAACCCCCAGTTTCTGAAATTATATATATATTATTCGTTTCAACGAAATAAACCTTTGTATTGAAAGAAGGTGGCTATCACAATTGAAAATTGTTAATTTACTTTGAAATTTTTTCTTCCGAATCTTTCGGCTTTTTTGCAGATTAATCTCCCCTGAAAATTATTGATATTTTGACGTACCCTGAACTAATCGGGCGGTATTCCTATGACGTCCAAGAAGACTGACAAGGATATAAAAAATCCGGTCCCAAAGTTGGCGATAAAGCTGACGCCAACACCGATATTAACTCAATTTTCAGCAAGTAACGATTCGACTAGTGATACTCTACCGGCTATAAAGGCTGGTCAAAAAAGAGACTCTTGCGATAATCCCAGTACTCCTACGGACGGTCCTGGAAATCTATTCCACCAACCAGGATTTCTATCGACTGCAGATCATTATAGAGAGTTAGAGAGGTCCGTTTCTCCATTCGGTGGTAGTCTTCAAAATGATTATATAACCGATGAAGAAATTCAACCTCCACCAAAATTAGATTACACTCAAATCATTCAAGAGCAAATCGATCTACGATTAGCATCTTCCCAAAATCCAGCAGTCATCATGGAACTCGATCTTGATGGTAACATTCGTTATTTAAGTAAAAATTGGGAAGTTGTAGTAGGTACGAATACCAGAAAACTTGTAGGGAAACCTGTTTCAAATATAATTATTGGAAAAGACGAGGATGACCTTAAAGTTTTTAATAATGCATTAGAACAAATGATCAAAGAAGACGCATCTTATAAGGTCAAATTTGTCACTGCTACTAATGATACTCAATTCACAGTAACCAAGCCTCATCATAGTGGTCAAGTAACCCCATCTAATTCAATCAATGAGGGCATACCTGATACTGATTTAACTGACGAAAATATCAGAAGTCAAACTTATCACGAGCGTAGTCACTCAACGGTAGATAATATTAGTCTTCTGGATACTCTGAATGATGAAAGTCATGAATCAACTGCTAGTTTGAGTTCCAAAGTTTCAAATGATGGAGAGGCCATTGAACTTGAAGCACAAGGAATTTTGATTCACGATCCCAAAACAAAGCTTCCGAGCCATTCTATATGGACTATTAAGCCGTTTACCTACATTGACCTTGACTTGACCATTCCAAATAATCTTATAGATTTACTTGGTTTTGGGTCCGAGATTTTTGAAGGTTATCTTTTGAGTCTTCAAGAAATGGGTATAATTGATGAGGAAAGTGTTCCTCAACCTAAAAGCGTTCTTTGTAGAATTTGTGAATCTAACGTTCCTGCTTGGTTCATTGAAAAACACAGTGATTTATGTATTGTGGAGCATCGTGCAAATGAGGAGCTTCAAAATTGTCATGATATCATTGGAGATCAACGTGACTTGATTTTAAAAATTTCTGAAAGTCTCTGGATGCAGCAATTTGATTCTTCGAATCCTACATCATCAACATCATCTATACTGCTGTCAACGTCTTCCACTTCATCATCTGGTGGATTGATTTATGATTATAAAGGAATCCCACTACCTTTAGTTGCCTCACATGATGTTAGTTCATCACCTAGATTGACATCACTAAAAAATTCATCGGTGCCAACGATTTTACAGTCAAGAAAATTCCCATTCGGGATCCTACATCGTCTTGTTGAATTGTGTGAAGAAGCTTTACAAATCAATCCTGCTGAAAGAGTTCAGGATAGTGGTCTGTTACAATTCAGTCCAGATACTGAAAGAGCAATTAATTGGGTAGCGAATTGGAAAGTTTTTGAAACCTCTGATTTGGCGATAAGAACAATGGTCGAAGATACTCAAGCTTTAGTTAATGACAAAATCGATACTGTTTCTCGTCTTATATCTATTGTTCAATATAGTGACAAGATAAAAGCTGAAGTTGACGAGCTTGTTTTGGATACAGTTCAAAAAACTGTTTCAAAATTAAAGGAACAAACAAGAATTAACGAACAACAAACGTCTCTCCCTCACCATCGTCATTCTTCAGCTCTTCTGAATAAATCAAGCTTTTACTATCAGGTTTCTTCTGATAGTATTGAATGCAAGCCAGAAATCGATCAAGATAATGATGCTACTTACACTTCACTCTCAGATCCAATTAATTTATCACGAACACCGAGTGCTACGGAAATCATTTCCCCTAATATTGAATCTCCCGAAGTTGTACATTCACCACAACCTACACGTGCTAGGAGTATACTCGACGATCCTTATGCTGCAGAATTAAGATCAATACACTCAATAACACCGAAAGATTTCTTGCTTAGAGGAAGAGCCACACCTGTTGACATTCCTAACCATTCAAGTGGATCACATATTTCTTCTTCTCGTGGATCTTCTTACAGTGGAAATGGATCAAGGCATAACTCTAAAGATATCAACATTTTAGAGTCATTACAAGATCTTGATATAAAGAAGTCCCAAGAGGCACTATCTAATAATTCATCATTTTCATCTCCCAGAAGACATCTTTCACCTGCTCCGTATGTTGAAAAGCAATCGCTTCTGTCATTTCAAAGGAATACGAATTCTAGGTTTGAACTGCCAATTTCATCACCTTCAGTGAGCCATGCTGATATAAATGACCCGATTGGTCAACCACCTTTGGTTCCTCATTCCTTCCAGGAAAGGAGAGCCAACTCTGGTGGAAGCTTAAGCTCAAATAGCAGTAATAATCTACATCATTTGTCGATAAATATTGGAAGTATTGGTAAGAATAATGTTGGTAAACCTCCATTATCTCCACTTCTTGTGAGTCAAACCCCAACAACGAAACAAAGCACCGGTACAATTAAAGATTATGAAATTATAAAAGCTATCAGTAAAGGTGCTTTTGGATCAGTTTTTTTAGCTAAGAAGAAATTAACAGGAGATTATGTTGCTATAAAATGTTTGAAGAAGCGAGATATGATTGCAAAGAATCAAATATTGAATGTCAGATCTGAGAGAGCAGTTATGATGAAACAAACGGACTCGCCATATGTTGCACAACTTTATTGTTCTTTTCAAACAAAAGACTACTTATATCTAGTAATGGAGTATTTGAATGGTGGTGACTGTGCAACTTTATTGAAAGTATTAGGAACATTAGGGAATGAATGGGCTAAAAGATATATTGCAGAAGTGATTGTTGGTATAACTGATTTACATAGAAGAGGAATTATTCACAGAGATTTGAAACCTGATAACTTTTTAATCGATAGTACGGGCCACTTGAAGTTGACTGATTTTGGTTTACTGAGAATTGGTGTCGTTGGTCGTCAAAATAGACCTCATAGGAAAAGTAGCAATGCTGAAGGTATCGAACTTTTCCGTAGAAGTCTCTTGCAAAATTCTAATCACCAAAGTCCGATAAGTCATTCGCTTGCTAGAGCTACAAGTTTAGATAGTCCCCAAGACCCTGGATCTATTCATAAGAGAACTAATTCGGTTACACCATTTTCTCTTTCTCCTACACTTGAATATAACAGACTTGGAGCAAATCAAGGATCTCCAGATTTGGAAGCTGCCAGTATTTTGAATACACCATCATCGAATGTGAATTCAGCATTTTCTTCAAATGGTCCGAAGTCAATATTTCGTCATTCAAGTACCGGAACCGGACGTTCAGGATCAGGTTCAAGTAGTATTGATTCACCGGTATTAAAACCACTGTTACCAAGAACTTCTTCGGAATCTTCATTCGCAATAATCGATGATGATTTTCAAGTTAGTCCTGGACAAAATCCTCATCCAGTAGTATCATATGCATTATTTGATCCTGCAAATGATACTTCTAATCAAGTCAAACACTTTGTGGGCACACCAGATTATTTATCACCTGAAACCATTGAAGGTGAACAACAAGGAGAATATTCTGATTGGTGGTCAATTGGATGTATTTTATTTGAATTTCTTTTTGGTTATCCACCATTCCACGCAGATACTCCAGATCAGGTTTTCAAAAACATTTTATCAGGAAAAATTGACTGGCCCGTAATCAATGAGGCAGAAATGGTTGAGATCTGTCCACCGCTTGCAAAAAATCTAATTGAAAAACTTCTTACTGTAGATCCCTCGAAAAGATTAGGATCAAAAGGACCACAAGAAATTCAGCTGCATCCATACTTTAAAGAGATTGATTGGCAAAGATTATATGAACAAGAATCATCATTTATACCGACCGTTGATGACCCAGAACTGACAGAATATTTTGATTCTCGTGGTGCTGATATTTCTCATTTCCCACAAGATGATTTAAATGAGGATGATTCTTCAATAAATCCACAAAATTCAAATACAATATCTCCTCCATTACTGTCACCTTCTTTGATTCCTTTAAGTTTAGAAACTACTCTTAAACCAGATAAAAAGAGAGAAAGAAGAGGAAGTAAATTGGCTGATCCGAGTGAATTCGGATCTTTCCATTTCCGAAATCTTAACGTATTAGAAAAGGCTAATAAGGACGTAATAAACCGTTTAAAAAATGAACATTTGGAACATCGGAACAGTTTCTCTTCCTCTTCATCCGATTCTACTTCGTTATCAAGATCGCGGGGGTACTCATTTGGCTCATCTTCTAATAATCCCGGAAGTCCGTTCAAACGGCCAGTATCTCCAGTTGCGCCCTTGAATAGGGCCGGATCTCCAAGCAAAGAAGATCCTTCTACTTGTAAACACGAAAGAATGGGTTCTTATATAAGTAACTATTCAAGTGGTGACGAATCAGCTTATGACGTCAGTAAAGTGTCACCAGCAGTTGAAGCATTTCCTGTTGTTCCAAAGGTCTCACATCGATCCTCACTACATTCATTATCCAAACAAGTTTTGAATAAATCGGTCAACGATCTCAATTCTCCGTCTAGCTCTGATACAGAAGAATCAAAGTCTTCGGCTTTACTAAGGATCAGAAAAAGACGTGAAAGTTCAAGACGTACAGGGGGTTCATCAGTTGCTAATGAAGTCACCACCCCTACATCATCAACCCCAATCTTAGACACTTCCTCATCTCAATTTGATTCACCTTCTTCTGGTAGGCTTGTGAATGATTTAGATGTACTTTACTGTGAACCAATTCCTATTGTAAGGCATACGGTGTGCAAATTATTGGAAAAGATGGGATGTATAGTTGTACCTGTTTCTGATGGTGATGAATTGATTAGAAGAGCAACAAGTCAAGTAAAATTTGATCTAATATTTACAGCATTAAAAATTTCAAAGGTTGATGCCATTGATGCCGTTAAACTAATAAAGTATACTACTGGTATTAATTCAGATACTCCAGTAGTTGCAATCACCGGTTATGCCAAAGATGCTATTTCTCTGGGAGTTTTCGATGATGTTTTGGAAAAACCGGTCGATTATGCTACAGTTAAATCGAGTTTGTACAAGTTCAATTTCCAGGGTGATAATTATACAAACTATGAATTGTCTTTGAAAAGTCATGAAAATGCTATCGACTCAGATAACGAGACGAGTCAATCGAATGAAGTATAATCATAATAATTTTTAATATAACGTATGAATTTATTAATTGTAGATTTTTAATTACATATTTGTACAAATGGGTACCATATCACGAGGTTCGTTAAGTTTATTCCGCCATTCAATTATTCTAACAGTTCTTTTGTTGCAGTAGCATCTTGTTATTGATCAACTTTCACAACCTCCTCCTCCTTCTCTCCAACTTTATCCTTCTCTTCAATTTCTGATTTAGAGGATTCAGCTCTCTTTAGCTCGCTAATGAAAGCACTAGTCTCAATCGGTGATTTTAAGTAGTTTTCCCTATACCATTTCAATTGCTTGATACTTTCCATAATATCTGATTTAGCAGTATGTGCTGCAACTTTTCGAGGAGTAGCTCTCATGAGATCGGGGTTATGGCGCCAGCCAAGTTCCAGAAATGAAGAAACATCAATTAAGCGGTAATGTAAGTGGTCAATAACTTCTGGAAACTCTTTCATCATGAAGAATTTATCCATGTGGATTGAGTTTCCTGCTAAAACGGCTTTTTTGGGCTCATCAATATATTTCTTGATGTAGGCAAGTAATTCTGTTTGCACTTTCTCAAGGGTTTGCTCTGGATGGGCTAAAATTCTTTTTACAAGACCCAGACTATTATGTTGATTGATACACCATTCATTCATTGAATCTAAGACTGATTTTGGAACGTAAACTGTACTTTCATAGCCATCTTGATCAACGACTTTCAAATCTCCATCGGTAATAATACAACATATTTCAATAATATTATCATTAGTCACATCTAAGCCTGTCATTTCACAATCAATCCAGACAATTGGTTTCCATAACTTTTTAGATTCGTTGATTACAGAAACGGTTTGCAGCTGTTTAGAAGCTTTAGGTGGTGATGATTTGATTCGTTTGGCATCGGGGAGATCTACGGGTTCACTAGTTTCAACCCCAACTCGAGAGCTTGACACGTTTGCCAACGACCGAAATGGTCTCTTTTTAGCTGCCAGCGAGATTAAATTTCTGAGCATGATGTAAAGTCTTAGGTGAAAGAAGCTGGATGCAGAAATTTACCTTGTATGCTCATAGTGAGAAATATCGTGTATTCCATCATCAACTAAATATCGTCTATTATTACTCCAGTACTTCAACATGAAGTTCAATGGCCGTTTGGATACCGTATACTTCTGGTACTTTGTATTCCACATTCCAATAACAATCTTTATGGACTCTATGCTTGTGATTCCTGAACAATACCAACTCGGATTTCAAAAATTTATCAATGGATTCCACATTTCTACAAATAAGGACTTTCTTCTTGAACAAATACCACTATGGTTGAATGTATTTGGGGTGTTTGAGTTGTTTGTTCAACTCCCCGTATTCTTTACTGGCGCTTATCTACTCGCTTGCCAGAATGCTAAGGTCTATCCAATAATAATGATATACGGCTTCAACGCTTTTCTTACAACACTTGTATGTTTGGTTTATATGTACGTTGAAGGCCCCAGCAATGGGCTTTCAACTGTCGAAGTCTACAGGCTTATCGCTATATACTTGCCTTACTTATTGATACCGTTGATTATGCTTATTGATGGATACGTCAAGGTGCAAAAACTTATTGATTCAGGCATTGCCAAAAAGAATGAGTAGACCATGTAAAAATAACATAGATTTATCCAAATTGTATAGTCTGTAATGATAGTAAGTATCAATCCAGATGCCACAAGTAATTGATGAATATACTTCAATTTCCCTGGCAATTGATTGATAGCCCATTATACAATGTTGGGTATGGAAACACATACCTTGAAGTTTGATGGGCGCTTGTTATGAGTAATTGTTATGTGAGCTGATAAGCCAATGAAGAGTCTCTTACATAGACCATTGCTCGTCTGTTTTTCTAAATGTATATTGCTATATGTGTATCAAACTATGATAGTTGTATCCAACTTTACCATTGATCTACTTGTATTTTGCTAATAATTCATCGGCTAATTCGACGTATTGAGCTTCTGCGTCTTCTTGGGAAGTTCCCTTCAAATCTTCCCAGGATTGCCACTTGTACTTTCCTTTTAAATCAAATAAACCTGGTTTAGCGGTTTCGTTGTCACCAACGGTAGCTTGTTTGTAGAGACCGTATAGTTTCAACAATTCATCGTCAGATGGACGTTTTGGTAAATCTTGAACAGCAGCGGCCTGTTGTTAGAATTGAACCTGATATTCAAAATCTAAATACATACTTTGTCAGTAAATTCTTGAGATGGCATGAGATGGATAATGTAGTATATGGGACTACCGCGTGGCAAAATGTTGGGGTTAGGTCCCAAATAATCGTAATAACACCCATACACCATTTTTGACTAAACATCCATGCACCACTTAAAGACATCGCATATATTGTCTTCTTTGCGAGGTTAGTTTTACGGGTGGCACAAACAATTTACCGGCCGAAAAATATGCATGCGAATACGTACCGCCGGACATCACGGAGATTCGGAATACGGAAAACAAAAATGCCCGAAACACCGTATTTTCTTGTCTGATTTAATACTCAAGTTCAAGTTTGGAAGATGGATTATAAGAGAGAGCATCATATTGAGTTGACCTCGTCTTATGCAAATATTACTGTTTACTTATTTGACCTCCATTAGCTGTATTACGCTGAGTAAGCTGCTTACTCACAGCAATAGACAGAGCGCGGGCATATCCCACATTAGGAAACCTTTATAACCGTACGGATATAATTTAGGGTATCGGAAATTACAGGATCGGAAACGGTGTTAAGGTGCTTACAAATTTACCGTACCTCCGTAATGACGGCAAAATTATGACAAATACGCAAAAAGATATATAAATAGAAAAATATCTGTAGATTTACAAATGTTATATTAGATTTAGCCGTTCGATAGAAGTAAATAATGACTGCTTGTGACATTTGGAAATTAAAGTTTGATGAAACATTCAATCAGTATTACTATGTTAATACTACAGATAACTCAATATCATTCGACTTGCCCTGTGAAGTCAGAAGCAAGCACGTCAAGAATAACACCCATAATAAAAACTTTATGGATCACTTATCAAGTATACGTCACCTTAATATGAGACCTACAGGTACCAAACAAAAAGGGATGTTGTCAAGAATAGGTTCTGCTTTTTCTATGAAGAGCACAAAATCAAATGAGTCTAATATGTCTAGCTCCTCAACCCTCAATGAAACTCAAGATAAGCAACACATTCCCCAAGATCAATCTGAGCAGCTGTCCTCCACATTGAATGACGTTCAATCTTTCATGGCAGGCATGGGAGATGAGTATTTACTTCAACCCTCATTCAACCTTAATAAACACAATTCTGCATTACCTTATGATTCTGATTTAGATTCCGTCCTGTCCGATGAGTCTATACATTCTTACTATTCAGACATCAATCAAAACCAACTGTATTACGAATACTCTTATCCAGAAGACGAAGAAAATGACCTTTCTTTTGATAAGGAAAAGGAAAGAACAGAATTAAGAATGCAATTTATGAAAGAGTTAGAGATATAGTCTTCAATTCTTGCTTGCATCTGTTCTATGACCCATTGACGTCTTCATTTCTACTGTATATACAAATAAAATATTTTTTACTTTACATTGTTGTATTTTATTGTTGATCAATCTTAGCTAAGTATTTTACAAGTCGAGTTGAACGTCAACTTCAATTTCCCCAATCATTTTATCCATATTACCTAAAACTCTATAGGTTGATGAGGCAATCTGGGACTCGATATTAGTTTTCTCAGCGATAAGATTTTCGTAATTTTCTTTAGCTTCATTCAAAGCCTTTTCATTTTCTTGTTTCAAAACATCTTGATAGAAAACTCTTGTTTGTGTTTTCAATCTTGAAAATGGATCCCCTGCTGATTCATTACTATCTACCAATTTTCTTAGTTGTGAAGACTTTATCTCTGCCTTTCTAATATTTTCTTGATTCAATTTACGATTTCTCTCGTTAACCTTAAACATTGTATTTGATTCAGCATTATTTGTTTTTTGATTTTGACTTATCAACATAGATTCTAAGTCTCTTAATTTATTTTTCAACTGGGAAATTTCACGATCTCTTGCTTCAGAAGCTGGTTGTTGTCTCGCAATTTTCAATCTATCAAGAATCTTTGCCTTTTGAAACACGGCATCAAATCCGTGAAGGTTTCCTTGTAACTGTTGCTTTCTTTCGATCATTTCATTAACGTCTTTATCGCTCATACCTCTTTTGATAAGATGCTGTAATTGATCGTATTTTTCATTCACATCATCTAAATATGGAAGTTCTTCATTCGTCTTACCTAGTTCAATATTGTATCTGTCGAACTCATCTTTCGTAATAGGCGAGTCACTGAATATATGAATTGGAAATTCTTTCAGTTGGTCTCTATTTTGAGATACAACTAGATAGATGTCACATTTGAAATTAGGAAGGTTATATGCTTTATCCGGGTGACTTTTGACATCAATAATTTGTACCATTTTATATACGGGTTTTTTTGTTCTTTTGTCAGGGCCCAAGTTGACTCTTCCATAAGTGCCGACTATTGCATCATTAAATTCGGAATAGAAACAGTATTTATGTAACATTGATCTTCCCACTTTAATCTTTGTCATATCTTCAAATTTGGCAATCTCGTAGCTCTTTGGTTTGAACTTTGACGATGTTTTCCCTCCCCAAACGACTTCATCATAATCATCTTCCAAATCTTGATCATCTTCAAGATCTTCATCATCCTCTTCATCTTCGCTATAGTCTTCTTCTCTTTTTCTTTTAGAAGTCCCCCTCTGCTCCCTTTGTTTTCTCAACTCGCTCAATTTATCTAATTTTGATGTCTTTGCGCTTGTAGTTGGTTTCTTTCTGTTACTAGATCTAGTACCCTTTCTCTCACCTGAAAGTCCTTGCAATTGTTTTTGTTGTTGCTTTTGTTGTTTCATTCTTTGACTTAAATACTTTCTTTCGTTGAACTTTTCCATTTCTTGTGATCTTTCAAACAAAATTTGTTCCCTTTCCATTTCATCGAGGTCAAGTAAGTTTTCACGATCTGCTTCGTCCTTATATTTACCTTCGATAGGGTATGGATTTACAAGAGGTTCATCTTCTTCATCTTCCTCGTCAATCTCTGCATCTTCCTCCATATCTTCGTCTTCTTCTTCTTCTGCATCTTCTCCTCCAAAGTCGTCATCTTCTTCATCGCTTGAAACTTTTCTTCTTTTAGAAGTACCAGACTCCTTACTGTGTCTCTTGAGAGGAATATCTTCAGATTCATCTTCGGATCCAGCCCCCGCAAGGGCTAATAAGTCATCTTCCAAATCAGACATGATGTATTAAAGTAAGTATGTACTGAAAAATAGAGGGCGACGGTTTTGCTAGTTCTAATGCTCAATTGTATAATGTCGTACAATGTCAAATAATGTCGCACAATTTTACGAACTTATGTTCAACAGACATGGCTTGTACACAGAATCTGACTATATATGGCTTTATATGGCTGTGACCGGTTCGACTAAGAATAACAGTTTCTTAAATTTGCCAGTTCATAATTTATAGGGTCTTCCCACAATTCGATGCTAATATGGAAATTTGGATTCTAACATTTTCGAATACTCAAATTTATTAGATTAATCGTTGTGCTCCCTGACTAGTTCTACGTTGAAACATTATTTACAGTGCTTTTATTGTATTTGTATATTCTACTATGGAGAAGATACCAACATAGTTGAGAAATGCAAGTATATTATCGATATAATACACGTTGATTAAACAATCAACAAAGAAATCGTTACCTTGGAAGGACATTATGCTAAGATTTATTCAAAGAAACTTCAATTGAATGACTTAAGCAATTAGTTAGCTTTTTCTTTTTCTTGTTGTTCTTTCAAAACTCTCTTGACGATCTTTTGTTCTTCAATTAAGAAAGCTCTGACAACTCTTTCTTTGACACAGTTGGCACATCTAGAACCACCGTAAGCTCTTTGGACGGTTTTTTTAGTTTTAGAGATGGAAGCATATTGTCTTGGCCTTAAAGTAGCAACACCAGCTAAGGCAATACCACAGTCACCACATTTTGGTCTAGTAGCTTGTTTTTTAACATGTTGGGCAACTAATTTTCCACCCGGGGTCTTGACAACCTTGATCTTATTGGATCTGGTGTTATAAGGATTTCTTCTTCTGTAAGTGACACGTTGAGCCATTGTATATGTAATTAACGAAGTAGTAAGTAAGACTGTACTGAAAAAAGCTGAAAAATTTTTTGTGAGGAGTTATTCCTCGCAAACAAAATTAGGTTACAAGTTTAGGGCTCGTATGTCACGTGATCGTATGTGACTGTTCATCGCGCTGAATTTTTCAGATTGGTACTACGAAATGGTCAGAATTGCCCATGAAATACAGTAAATAGAATGTAATTATTACAGTAATTGTATTAATATAGCTATGGAAATGACGATAAGAACAATACCATACACTATTACCATTTAAATGTTCATTTCGTACGAAAGAAAATCAATGGGTATTGTGAGATACATGTACTTATTTGATTCAAAAGATGAAAGTAGCGATTTTAACGTAATCTTCTAGCTTCACGTTCAGATTCCATCAAGCATAAGATGTCGTTTTCTCTGACTGGACCTTTGACATTTCTGACAATAGTTCTGGAAGAGTCTTCTAAGAATTCAACTCTGACTTGGGTGACACCACCTCTGGATCCGGTTCTACCTAAGACCTTGATAACTTTAGCTAAAGTAACTGGAGTTTTAGTATCCTGTAAAAGTTAGTATTACTCGTTCGACATTGAAAACTATTGACTTGAAAAATCTTCCCCGAGGAACATATCCCATGTACGATTTTGAAAATCTGGAAATTAACCATATAGATAGTGAGATATTATTCAACATCTCCTCTATTAACTCCAAGCAGTTTCTGAGTGTTGGAAACATACCATTTTGTATCTGTTTGTTGTGTATGTAGATATTGAAGAAAAGTAAAAATTTTTAACAGTAAAATATTTTACCTCACCAATCCAGTAAGTGATTTCGCACACGACTTTTTTGTAGAAAAAAGTTCATGGGGTTTCGGCGGTCATGTGATACGCACGTGAGTTTGCCGTGACCTCAGGTTGCTTGCCTGTTATCTCCGTATTGAATATATAACTTCCGATCCGACAATAAAATGCCGGCAAAAGACTATATAGTTCAACCATTGCCACCATTTCCGAAACCTTTCATATAAAAGAGTTTCACGTTATTTGGGTCATATTGCGTCATAGATTCAACGTATACAACGTATACAACGATAAACAATATCAGCTTTAACATAGTTGATTATATATATCATAATAGATAATCATTCGCATCATAAATAAAATACCATGGCTGAAGCAGATACCATTTCAAGCACTTCCAGTGAGACTCGTGTGAAAGTTAACGAGTTTAACGATGGTCGTAAGAGGCCTAATTATACTTATAAGGAGTCATTCAATTTATGGTTGAAGCAGAGTTTCTCACCTGATTATAGTGACAAAAAAGTTGAAGAACGGTTATTGTCATATTTACCATTCTTTCCAGAATCAGATGGAACGAGGGTTTCTAGTATTATTGATACTAAATTGGATGATGGTAACATGATCCACGAGTTCTACGTTGAGAATACTTCCAAGGAACTTTCTACAAGTACCCTTCTTCCTGCGCAATCAGAAGTCAAAGATGTGGTTTTGATACACGGCTATGCTGCATCGTTAGGACTATTCATCGATAATTTTGATTCGTTGTCTCAGGTGCCTGGTATCAAAATCCATGCTATTGATTTATTGGGATTTGGTATGTCTTCGAGACCTAATTTCCCAAAATTTCCGGATTCTACAAAAGAAGATATTTACAAGGTCGAAGACTGGTTTATAGATGCCATCGAAGAATGGAGAATCAAAAGAAATATCAACAGATTTATTCTTATGGGTCACTCTTTTGGTGGTTACTTGTCATGTGCTTACGTTAGAAAGTATAATAAGAGTATCATTGACGCATCATCTAAGAATACTTTGAATATTGTGGATAAATTGGTATTGATTAGTCCGGTAGGTGTTGAAAAAAGTCAGTATTCGCTTCTAGGGTCCCAACGCAGGAGTGCGGTGCAACTGAGTCACGATACTGCCGATGCTGAACGTACAATGGATCAAGAACTTGATGCCAATCAGGAAGAGATTGTTCAAGGTGAAAATACGTCTAATACAAGCTCAACATCCTCCAATCGATCAAAAATTATAACCTATTTTTGGAAACACCATGTTTCACCTTTTTCTATCGTTAGAAATGTTGGACCGTTCAAGTCTAAATTCATGAGTCGGTGGACTACTCATAGATTCTCACATGTGTATTACCAGAATCCCGAGCATTTTTATAACATACATAACTATATTTATAGGGTATTCAATGGTTACGGAAGTGGTGAGTATGCTATTACTCGTGTTTTAGCCATTGGTGCCCTTGCAAAACTTCCTTTGATTGAAAGAATGCCAGAAAAATTAGTACAAATGAATCTCCCCACACTTTGGTTATATGGAGACAAAGATTGGATGAATGACGAAGCAGGTATAGAAGTTTGTGAGACCATCAATAAATTATCCAATGAAAAACTTAACAAAAATTTGGCTAAGTTTAGTTATATCAAAAATGCCGGTCACCACTTGTATTTGGACAACCCATCACAATTCGCACGAACCGTTTTCAAGTTTTTAAACTTTCATAGCTAGATAAATTTTATATACAATGCTATATATTTTTCATTTATTCCAATAATATGGTATTTACTTTAAGGTTCTAAAAGTAAATATATTTCGCAGCATGATAAGACATGGACGTGTGCACACCACCGACCCATTCTAAAAATTTTTGGTGCTCAGTCATAGTCAGAATAGCCTATTCACTTAAGTCCACTACAATGTCAGACGATAAACTTGTGGAATTATTTCTGTCGGTAGGACTTACCGACAAGAAAGCACTGGACATTTCCAAAAATAAAAAGGTAGCTCAAGCCCTTGGAAGTATTTTGCTGGATGATATTGATGCTAGTGGGTCTGTAATTGAAGAGAAGAAATTGTCATTGTTACACAATTTGGCCATCGAATATAAAGGTAATGTCAGCGAAACTGCTGTATCTAATAGAAAAATTGTATCTTCAAACATTATGAACGGTAATTTGAAGAGTAATTTACAAGTTTCAGAGGCCTTTAAATACATCAGCACACATTCTGAAATCAATGAAAGTGAATTCCAAAAAGCATCAGGAGTCGGAATCAACTTATCAAACGATGATGTTAAGAAGATCATTTCCAATTATGTCCAAGATCACAAAGCTGATGTTGAGTCAAAGAGATACGCCGGTATTCCTTCCTTATTGGGTGAGACAAAAAGATTACCTGAATTAAAATGGGCACCTCCTGCTTCATTCAAGCCAATCATTGATGAAATTGTAGCTGAGCTATGTGGTCCTAAAGATGAACGCGATATAGTAAAAAAGGAAAAGAAAAAGGCCAAAAAGCCGACCCAATCTACTGAGAAAACAGTTGAGAAAGAACGTTCTATGTTCAGCGAAGGATTCCTTGGTGATTTACACAAAGCAGGTGAGAACCCTCAAGCATACCCCGAATTGATGAAGGAACATTTGGCTGCTACTGGTGGTCAAGTATACACTAGATTTCCTCCAGAACCTAATGGATATTTGCATATTGGACATTCTAAGGCAATTATGGTGAATTTCGGTTATGCTAAATTTCACAATGGTAAATGTTATCTCAGGTTTGACGATACCAACCCTGAAGCCGAAGAAGAAGTTTACTTCAACTCTATCATTGATATGATTGACTGGTTAGGTTTTAAGCCTTGGAAGATAACTTATTCATCGGACTACTTTGATGAATTATATGCATTGGCAGAAAAGCTCATCGAATCTAAAAAAGCTTATGTTTGTTACTGTACTGCTGAAGAAGTCAAGGCACAAAGAGGTATGAAACAAGATGGTTCCTTGGGAGGTGAGAGATTTGCATGTATTCATAGTAACAGAAGTGTTGAAGATAACTTGAAAGAATTTCGTAACATGAAACAAGGTCATTATAAATCTGGTGAAGCTACTTTGAGAATGAAGCAAGATATTACTTCCCCATCTCCTCAAATGTGGGATTTAGTAGCCTATCGTGTTTTGAATAAACCACACCACCGTACTGGTGATAAATGGAAGATTTATCCGACCTATGACTTTACTCACTGTTTAGTTGATTCTATGGAAAATATTAGTCACTCTTTGTGTACCACTGAGTTTATTTTGTCTCGTGAATCATATGAATGGTTATGTGATGCTTTACATGTTTATAGACCAGCACAAAGAGAATACGGTAGATTGAATATTACCGGTACTGTTTTATCTAAGAGAAAGATTGCTAAATTGGTTGATTCTGGTATTGTTAGAGGATGGGACGATCCTAGATTATATACTTTGGAAGCCATTCGTCGTCGTGGTGTCCCACCAGGAGCAATTTTATCGTTCATCAATACATTAGGTGTAACTACATCCACTACGAATATTCAAGAGGTCAGATTTGAAAGTGCAGTTAGAAACTACCTCGATCAAACTACTCCAAGATTAATGATGATTCTCAACCCGATCTTAGTGGAAGTTGACAATGTTGCAGAAGATTTCGAAGAAATTGTAGATATGCCTTACAAACCAGGTAATGATGAGTTCGGTAGTCGTCCATTGAAATTCACCAAAAGATTCTACATCGATATTGATGACTACAGAGATGAGATCAATGACAAGGAATATCGTCGTTTAGCACCTGGTCAACCAGTTGGTTTGATGAAAGTACCATTCAACATTAGTGTCAAAGAAACTGTCAAGGATAGCAACGGTCAAATAACCAAAATCGTTGTAAACTACGACAACAAAGAAAGTAAGAAACCAAAGACTTATATCCAATGGATAGGTGAAAGTGATTTATCAGAAATCAGTGAAGTTCGTATTCAAAATAGATTGTTCAAGAGTGAAAATCCTGCTGGACACCCAGATGGATACTTGAAGGATATCAATGAAAACTCTGAACAGGTTGTTAAAAAAGCTATTGTTGAGAAAGCTGGATTTGAGTACGTCAAAGGTAAATCACCAATGAATGTTGAAATTGAAGGAAGTGAGTTCAATATCAAAGAGAAAAATGGTGTTAATACCGTCAGATTCCAAGCATTAAGAATCGGATATTTTGTCATGGACAAAGACAGCCGTGATAACGAGTTAGTGTTGAACAGAATCGTGACATTGAAGGAAGACTCCAAGAAAATCTGAATACATCAAAGTTCAGCAAGATCCAAAGTATGTATAGTCTAATTTAAAATATAATTTAATTTACTTATTCATAGTTTTCCGTAATTAAGCATCAATGTCCATAACCGGGCCGTAACAAACCTACTGGAAAATCTGTGACTAGTCTGTACGACCTATACGTAAACCTTTACGGGGCGAGCTACCCCGGAGTGTTCCTGTCCGCAACTATTTCCGCAATGAGTAACGAAAATGTTGCAAATTCATTGCGAACAGATGACATGTTTGTGCATACTTTGATGAATCACGGTTATAATCTTTTGTTCTGTGGGTGATACTTGTACTTCGAGGCCGATAGTCGTTCCGAGCTAGGGTAGATTACTACGGCAGGTACCTTAAAATTTTTCAAAGAAACTGCTTGAATATTGTCCCTGAAAGTTAATGATTTTCCGGATCACCTGCATGATCTAACTACGCAACTAAATAGGACGGCAAAAATAATATCTATCAAGAAAATGTTTCAACTTTTGACGAGGAATGCTACATAAGCTAGATGCTAAAATTACTTTGGCGACCGCAATTTACCTGGTGTTAACATCGCAACACTACAATAAATCACAATAAAATTACAAGGGTCTGAATTAACGAAGATCGTAAAAAAGTACGCTCGGTGGGGACAAGGGTTAAAAACATCAAACACCCAAAAGTAACTACATTCTGAGTTTGCCTCACTACACTTAGATTGCTGGCAACTTCAAATCTGAAACATTAAATGAAAATGTTATGTTATTGTTATTACATTGATATTAAATATGTAGGCCCTTTGTTATTGGTTGTGTTGGGTTAAAAAGCTAAAATAAGACCCTAACCATGAGGCTAAAATGACTCGTGAAACAGATAAGTTAGAGTTTGAGAGCTGAAGTATAAAAAAATATAATGGAGGAAAAAAATAATTAAGTCTTTCAGCCCTAATTGGGAAGTACCAGATAAAGATCAACAGCCACCACAACAATAAGGAGCAACTGAAAAAAAAAACTACCCCAGAAACCCTGAACCCCAAAATAACAAACAGCCGCTGAAACGAGACAGTTTCAAGCACTCCGCAATATGACGCCTGCCAACATCTCCATGGTTAGTTAAATTCATTAGTTAATGCAGTCAATCTGGGTGCAAATTGACCGCGTTCGCGTTACGCACTCCATATAGTGCATTTATGCAAGTGTGGTTAATTGACGTCCTATATCGGAGCTCCCTCAAATAATTTTTCCCAATGCGACTATTAAACCATATCGCACCGTCAATTCCGCCTAGGTCTCCACAATGTATACCCCACGATCGCCGAATTTAATATTACTATGTACCCCACCAGGATCACCCGCCTTTACAGGCCAATATTAGAAGTAATTGTTGTGCGATCAGCTTCCATGCTGCGAACTTTTTTTGTCTTTTTTTTTTTTTATCATGCAGGCGCCCCGCGACAACCCCTTTCTGGGTTTCATCTCGTTGGTGTTGGGCCTCCACCAGTGAAACTTTTCTCCTATATCATATATGTAATTTGTAATCCCCGGTTGTTGAGTGATTGAAGGGATGTAGAGTTAAGAGCTATTTCACTGTAATAGACCATCTGCTGTATATCAGCACGCTTTCCTAGTGAATTAACAGATGGTGTGGTTATCTCGTAAAATGCAGGCTACTTAAGCTTTGTATGGTATGATGAAGGGGTTTTGTGTAACAAATTAGGTTTTTTTCCTTTTTTTTTTTTATTTCTTTCTGCGATTGCATATTGTCATGCTAATTGCGGTGATGAAAAAATTTGGGATTTATACTTAAATAGAGTCAATCCACATTTTTAATCATTTGTATCTTGTTATTACCCATCAGTTCTGTACTTAGCATTTGTTGCATCTAAATCCCTTCATTTCTTCATCTTTTGCATAGAGTCCATTACTGCACCCCTTGTGGTCATGTATTCAAGTTCATCGTCCACATCGACATTGAAACTTCCACATCCCGAACAGCCTCCTTTATTACGTAAAAAATCTGGCGAACTTGTCAAATCTTCCCTCAAATTAAATGCATTAACCAAATGTGCTTCAACTCCGGCATTCCCTGTCTTGAGCCCAAACAAATCCGTTAGGTTTGCTTCCCGCCTTACTAATATTAAAATGTTTGATGGTAGAGATAGCCCTAGCTCGGTTTCTACGGCTGAATCAACTCCGTTGGGTTCACCATCAAGCAAATTTCTGGAAGTTAACGATTATTTCAACTTGCAGTGGTCGAATGATGAAGACGCTGAAAGCGATACTTCTGACACTTCCGATGACGATTTAAGTGTGCACAAATATCAAATCATTTCTCACAATATCCCTAGTATGCATCTCCAGGGAACGCCAGTGTACCTTGAATCTGTTCTGATTTCTCTCGATGGACAATCTCTTCAGGGTATTATCATGTGTCAAAATTTGGCTTATGAAAAAGCCGTCTCTGTTAAGTTTACATTCAATCATTGGAAAAGTAATCTCATAAGCAATAATGTTCATTTTGTGAGATCGATCCCTAGTTCTAACTTTGACCAATTTAAGTTCACTATCCCACTTTCGAGTTTGGCTAAGCACATCAATTTGGAACTTGTGGTGAAATACGATGTCAGTAATATTAGCTACTGGGATAATAATAATTTCAAAAACTATCATGTATCTTTGAATACTCAATCTTTTACTACTCATCATAAGCTGACTAGCCTTGATAAAAAGAGCTACAACTACAACTTCAACAGATCGGTGCCCCAATTCGACGATCTAGTTAATAAACTTGTTTCCTTGAACAACAATATTGAGAAGAAATCAGATCTTCATAAACGTTATAACATAAATCAACAACTCGAAATCAATGATATAACTCCCAGATCTTCACCCACTTTCAATGCACCTCCAATGTTACCTTCGATCCCTTCTCTTAATATTACCAGACCTAAATACTCGCAAAGTTATAAGTCGAAACAAGCAAGTCAATTAAAATCGCAATCACAATCGTCGCAATCAAAACAAGAAATTCAACCAAATACTACCACATTCAATTCAAAATCATACACTGACCTACTTCAAAGCTACTGTTTTTTCAATGGCGAAAAATCCGTTTCTAACCAGCTTAAATCAAATTCTGAAAAAGATCTTAGCACAGCATCAACTTCAAACTTTAATTCTCCCGCTTCAACCTTTCACTCATTCAGTGACTCTCTTCATATCTAGTACTTCTTGGATCTTCTAGTTTTCAATTCTTTAGTTAGTCTAATTTGCTTTTTGTTATGTTCAATAAATTTAACAAATTTAACTTAACAATTACGTTATCTTGTAGTATGCGCGTCTGACAAATGGCTGCTAAAAAAGTCACGTTAAAATCTCGTTTGTGTAATCAATGCCCTTCTTTTATTGTTCTAAGTTTGATGCGTTATATGCAGGCTTTTGAGTTTTTCAATCAGCAACTACTCTCATCGCATTTTCGTACTCTATCTAGTTATTGATAATAACTATGACACAGATCAATAAAGAATGGGATCAGATTTCCAAGAAGCTTTTAACGGATCCACATAACTTCGAATTATGGCAGTATCTTGTGAGAGCATCTGAAGTAAAGTCACTTTCTAAGTCAAGTGATATATCGCATATAGAACTTTTGAGAGTTACCTACAACTCATTCTTGAATAAGTATCCTTTATGCTTCAAATATTGGATCAATTACGCTGCATGGGAATATAAGTTGGGAAATCTCGAGCTATGTGAACTGATCTACAAGAGAAGCCTACAACAGAATGAACGCTCAATTGAGCTATGGACAGCATATCTACAGTATAAAGTTGATACTATATCAAATAACGTGCACGAAGTGCTATCTGAGTTCGAAATCGCTAGATTTAAAATAGGTTATCACTTTTACGCTGATGAGTTCTATTCAACTTACCTTGAATTTTTGAGTTTCTATTCTAAATTTGACAATGATGAATTGGGTTTCAAAAAGAAATACTATATATTGTTAAGGATAGTAGTTGAGATCCCAATGTACAACTATAAGATTTTTCATGAGCTCATGTTGAAAACTGTGAATGAGCTAACTTTTGAAATTGCATCCTTCCTCATTCCAGAAAAGGACTTGCTTGCATTGAAGAAGTCACATAAAAACAATCTCAAATTTATCTCGGTACAATTGAAAAACTACTTTACTTTAATTTTCATCACAACACAATACAAAACCTATCAATTGTATAAGTTTGAAAAGCATATAAAAAAGCATTATTTCGACCTTTCTTATGCATCCACTCAATACTTAGATAATTGGAATAACTATTTAGACTTCCTCGAACTAGGAAATTACCCTACTTCTCTTATTCTTTTATCGTATGAGAGATGCTTGGTGTCGACTGGTTTGTACGAAAGATTTTGGTTGCGTTATTCTGCCTTTTGGATAACAAGGTCTAGAGTCGATTTAGCGAAAGCCGTTCTCTATAAAGCAATTAAAATTGTTTCGAATAACTACAATATTATAACTAACGTTGCTGATTTGGAAATTCAACAAGGGAATTACATGAAAGCTAAAGACTTGGTACTGTCGTTCATTGAAAGTACGAATGATGTACCTTTTATTATTTACGAAAAATGGCTCAATATTCTTTATGCCTCACAGGACGAAAATGAGTTTATTGCAGCTATACGAAGCTTAATTGATCGAACTGGGAATGAAAGATTGTTCGATGTCATTACGAATTACGAATTTTCTGAGCCAAATCTTGTCCTTGACTTATTTAGGTATTTCCTTTCTTCGGGTTATGGCAAGAAGCAGTGCTTTTGGGAATCTTTGTTATTTTTTGTTTTGAAATATAATTGGCTGGATCAATATAACTCTGACTTCTCTAAGTCTTTAGACCCTTTGATGAAAATATCGCTCATTAAAGCATTTGCTATTGGAAATCTCCTTTTCGAGAAGATAGAGGGTCGAAAAGTGTCAGATCATAGCTCCAGTTATGCTTCCTCTTTGGAAGAATTTGCTTAGAAAGTAATTGATAAGATATTTTTTTGTGGCTTCACAAAATATTGGGTGCGATTTGCACCCAATTCACATACAACCAAAACACCATGCTCTTCCCACACCATCGTGGTCTAACGTTTCTGGATTTCATGAGACAGAAGTTTTACTCCTTTATTGATAAATTTCATGAAAAATGGGATTCATGGGTAGTTTTCCCAGGGCAAAATACTGATAGGCTCTGGGATCTTGAAGAAGATCGTATATCTGTACTTCTGGATGGGTACAGTTCCTTTGCAAATCTGATTTTTCATGATTCTGTGTTCTCTACAGGAAACCCAGTATCGAGGTATTCAAGGAAAACTATCGACAAAATGAAGAAAGGATTCATCACTGACGCTATACGCTTGGATACCTATACAACAAATACAACGAAGAACAAAGCAAAAACTACTTCAGGAAACGAAAACAGGTTAGCAAGCATCGACAGTATGGATGAAGAAGATCAATTATTTATTCCAGCTTGTCAAAATGACAAGGAATATCGTTTTGAGTATCCACAGATTAAAACAGCACAATGCAGCAAGGTTGATCTCTATAACTGCAATTTTAGTAGTCCTGTATCTTTGAGACAAATGTGTGAATCGGAGCTTGAACCTGGATTTATAAGAGTGGGCTCAAAAGAACAAATTTCATTAGTCCCAAAGTCATACTTTGATGCTTACACTGGTGAAGTACGTGACAAGGAAAACTCCATTACGTATGATAAGCGGAAAACCAAAAGTGCAGGAAATTTACAAGAACAGATATATAAAAACAACCCATATGATAAACCTACTGTCTATTCTCTCTCCAGAGAAGGTAAAGGTGCCATCAAAACAATTCCAACTTTTAAGTAATAATTTATTTCTATAAAGTTTAGCTTATACTAATAAAAATGTACGAAATTGAATGAAGTAATACATAACCAACTCATAAGACAAATAACACCTAGCCTTTTATCCAAACGCCAGCCATTTGCAGGTATGTAGATCAAATATATGCATATCATGAACGATAATCCGATCACACTACCCAAGAGATTATTGGTAATCTCAAATTTAAAGGACTTCTGATCATTGAGAAATAAAATACAGAAACCATTTACGCCCACACCAACCAAAATGCTCAATAACGGAGTTCCTAAGCAAGCATTAATACCCATAATGGAATTCATAGTTAATGATAGTGACAAATTCATGATCACATCATTAGCCGAATTAACGATCGAAAAGATTAAAAACCCTAAAAGATAGTCTGAAATCTGTAAAATGACCCCTAAGTTTTTTAGAAGCTTTAGAAGGCAAACAGAAATTATAGACACTGATATCAAAGAGTTTGTAAGGCCTGTGACATCCAAAACCAACTTCAGGAATGTAGAATTTACTGTACTTGAAGCGAAACTCAACAAGAAGTTTGCGAATTCAACCACACCTACCACAAAAATTGTGACACTCAACAAGTTTGCATGGGTATAGCTCCCCAACTGGTAATAAAATAAAAATGAAGTAGCAAGTGCATACCAAGTGTGTATTAGTTTGAACTCAGATATCTTGCGCTTTATGCTGTGAATATTACGTTTAGCTGGATAATCAACAGCCACTGGAACCAATAAAAAGAGTACCATATCTATGATATCAAAAAAGTTCTGTAGGAAATGCCCCCATCGATTGTGTATGTGATTTTCTGTCAGCTGACAATCAGGAGATACATGTTCGTTATCGTTACTGGAAGTGCCATAATCTGTGTTTTCGCTGGTATCATCTGCCAAAAGAGCAAATGTTTCTTCTATGTTTAGGGACTTCAGGGACGATACTGTAGATAAATTTTCACCCTCCTCGATAGCCTCATCTATAAGATGTTGGTCGTACCAGATGAGGTAATTAACGTACATTATGAAGGCGAGGCACATTGCCAAACACTCAAATCTAGTTATTTTGCCGTCAGCTATGATGTACACGAATAATGCCAAGATGAGAAGAACCCATACAAAATTTAATAGGACGAACTTATAGTGAGATATATCCAACGGTTGGATGTAAGAAATTAACCCTATAATAAGGGTAAAGCTTATAAGATTTGACCCAACAACCTGCCCCAAAACGAGATCGATAGAATTTGCTCTAAGTACAAGATTGTAATTTACTAAGTCAGGTAGACAATTAGTCAAGGGTATAATTATGAAGCTTAGTATCTGATTATTGATACCAAGCACTTTGGTGAGGTTATTCAAATTTATGATAAGGTAGTTGGACACAAGTAAGCTAAGAGCAACTATCAAGAAGACTAGTACCAAAAATATCACTAAAGAATAGCTGAACTTAAGCCAGGTAGATGGGTATGTTTTAGAGCAGTAGTAGCTGATAGCTACAGCGAAATAACCATGATCACATTTCGAATGGAAGTACAGGCAGTAATTGTCTACATGTTTGCTTGGTATGTGGCATGTTTTCTCATTCCTCATAGATTGGGTTGCAAGGGTTTCATTGTACACTGACTGAAATAGAATCAGCAGTAGTACAAAAAAAACTGGTATCATGTAGGCTGTGAACCACCATCTCAGTCTCGTCGTTAACTGTGAAGTGGGAACAATCGACATAGAACTTTCTTAGTGGTATTAGAACAGAACATGTATAAATTTATTTTGAAAAAGATTTCTGGGCTAACCTGGCCGATATTGCGATAAGATTTATTTGAATGATCGCATTGGGCTGAGGTGCAAAATTCGCAAGCGAAAAATTAGCGTAAGTGCTTGGCGAATGCAACAGCTGAAGAATTTACTATTTTGTGTGATAAATGTGTCCATTAGATCTAAATAATTTATATAGATGTTGAATCAAGTAACTAATCATGACTTGGTGTTCATATGCAAGAAAAAAGTGAAAGAATTGATGTAATTGTCGTCAATAAATAAATACTATAGTTGATTTATAACCATATCTTGGGTTTAAACCATGAATGACTCTCCACAACCACAAGTTCCTTTAGAATTTGGATTTTTGAAGATGAATCTCGAAGATAATTTATCATCCAACCAATCCATTTCGGATCCAACGATGGAAAATAAAGCTTTAGAGTCAATAAGAACTTTGACACCATCCTGTTCAACAGTTTCATCAAATTTCCCTGGCTCCGAAACATATTCCAAATTATATGTCAATCCTGAGCAGCCTCTATTTTTTACCCCAATTCTGATGAGTTTTGGTTCTGGTTGATCCAAAAGACCTTTAAGATGAAGAATAGCATTGGAACTCAAAGTGATTAATGCCTTTCTTGGACGAAGGGGTCTTCTTTTCTTAGCTTTTTGAGGAGCCTCTGATGTGTGTTTTTCTTGGGTTTGAGTTTGGGTTTGAATTTGAGTTATGCTTGTAGTAGATGCTGTAGATTGACCTTCGGTTTTAGGATTTAATAAAGCCGGTAAATGCTGTTCTTCTGTTTGTGTTTTCGATTCGACTTGAGGTTGAGATGCAGGGGAAGATTTCATTTGAAGACTTGAATCGGTTGATGTGCTAGCCTCTTTCAAAGACTTGTTAGAGAATCTTGATGCTCTTGATCTTCTGGAAGGAGCAGATGTTTTCGCTTGATCGACACTTTGCTGTTGTTCACCAGGTAAGTCTGCATTTGGAAAATTTAACGAATGCTTAGCCCATTTGAATGATGGATTGTTACCTCTTGAAAGTTTTTCTTCATGACTTGAGTAGTTTAAACCTGAGTAAAAATTACTGGACAATTTATTAGTGACAGGTATAGTTTGTATAAATCTTTTACTCCCTTTTTTTGAGCCATTTGAAATGTACCTTTTGCAGGCATTCATATTGTACAACTGAATCCTTCTAGCCAACATATCTATGAGTAATAAATGCAGTTGTTAAGTTATTTTGGTAAAGAGATAAGAATAAGTTGATAAATCAATTGCTTAGTTATCCTTTTTCTTTTCTATTTTTCCATGACATTTATCCTGTGAAATGCACGACTCCCGCTATATTTCAGTACTCACCCCGGTCATTTGGGCATAAGCAGTTCTCAGACGCTTCTCATTGGCTGAAATTATTTGGGTCACGTGTGAATTTATTGCAGTCCGACCGTCGGAAACGAGGACGTAGTCCGGACTCAAACCGGGCTTTCATCCCCCATCCACTCATAGCATTCGCATTATTGATAATTTCAGTCGAAAAAGGTACAAACTGACACACAGAGATCGACTGTATCAACATAAATTGAGACCAAAGCGGCACGTACTTTGTCAATATATTGACATCGTACTTTTAACCTACCCTTTATGTATGTATAATATTACAATGTCAATGAAAAGTAATGCATGCCATATTGAATTGTTGCAATAAGTAGATTTTTGCAGCCTTTTTTGGATCCATAAATAGGTTTAAAATCTACTGATTAAGCGAAATGCACATTGATAGTACCGCATGTTACCACATGTATCGAATGTATGTGGGCGCGACTGCATCTGGAAAATTTACTACTCTATGGAAGTTTTGCAATGTAATTAACTGAATAACTAAGTAAATAAATAATTATAAAATCTCTTGCAATTCATCACAATGGAGAAGTCTCCTTCTTAAGCCAATTGTATTCTTTACTCTTCTTATCAAACGAGGGCGAAATTTCATCCCAGATCTTAGAGTGGTAACTGTTGATCCAAGTTTTTTCTTCAAATGTCAACATGCTTCTGTCAATCAATTTTTTACAAAATGGTACTTTTGTAATAGTTTCAAATTCATAAAAATCTCTTCCACCGTATTTCAACCCTGAATCTTTGACGGCCATAACATTCTCAATTCTAATACCGTACTCTCCATCAACATAGTATCCAGGTTCATTGGATAATAAATGTCCTTGTTGCAATACAGACTTAGCCGCGTTTGGACGTGGCCCAATACCGATAGGTCCTTCGTGAACATTCAAAAAGGACCCTATCCCGTGAGATGTACCATGGCCATAATCCAATCCGTTCTTCCATAAAAACTGTCTTGCGATAGAGTCTATCAAGTTTCCGGTGGTGTTTTCTGGAAATTTCAACATACCTAATGCCAAGTTTCCTTTCAAAACAAGAGTATAATGTCTAATTTGATCACTAGACGGGAATCCAAAATGAACAGTTCTAGTTGTATCAGTAGTACCATCCAAGAACTGAGAACCAGAATCATTCAAGTAAATACTATTCGGATCGATAGGTGCACATTGCTGTTTGACAGGCTTGTAATGAATTACTGCACCATTGGCACCTGTTGCACTGATAGTGGCAAATGACAAACCAACGAAATCTTCTTCTTCTTTTCTGAACTTGGTGAGTTGCTCATCGGCATCAATTTCGTCGATAATTTCGACTTCATTGATCAATTTATCTTCAAGCCAGCTGAAAAACCTTATTAAAGCTCTTCCATCTTTCAAGTGAGCTCTACGAGCACCTTCCAATTCTGATGCATTTTTTATGGCTTTAAAATCTTCGACGGGTGATCTTGGAAGAGCTTCGAAAGAACACTTCAAGCTTCTCACTATTTCCCAAGAGTTGCAAATCGGATTTATAAGAAGTTTTTTGTTGTCTAGATTGAAACTTTGAGACAAACTGGTTAACTCGGTCCAGAACGATAAATATGGTTTAACACTTATACCATTCTCTTTTAAAAGTGGACCAACAGTTGTATCAAACTTATTATTGTCTGCAAAAAGCGTAACATTTCCTTCTTCCGTAGCTATCAAGTAACTGAAAAACACAGGGTTATACTCTATATCACTTCCCCGTAAATTCAATAGCCAAGCGATTTCATCTAAAGCATTTATGACAATTCCATTCCCTTTCGTTTCATTTTTGATGAAGTTCACTAGTTTCCCTATCTTTGATTTGATCGACTCGCCGGTGTACTTAACGTCCAATTTTTTGATGATGGATACTCCATTTTGAGGGATTTCTTCGAAATCTTTCCAAATAATATCAATTAAATTATCCTTAACAGCAACAAGTTCAATCTCTGCATTTGGAGCTTTCTTGAGTGCCTCATCTATTTTCGTCGCAAGTTTTTCGTACATCTGATAGTTGATTAACTTAGGGTCTACACCAATGTGTATCTTTGTACCGGAATCTAATGATAATTGAATGGCCTGACCAATGGCCCAGTCTTCCCAGGTTGGATCGGATTTTGAACCTTGTTTTAACAAAGTCCAATTAAAATCTAATTCCCCCGCAGCTTGGTTGAAATATCTACCATCAGTAGATAAAGCGGCTAATCCCTCTGGTTGCTCATTCATGGAGGTAACGTCACGAGTGATGACGGCAACACCAGCACTCCCTTGAAAACCGGAAATGAATGCTCTTTTTTGGTCGAATGCACTGACGTACTCTGACTGGTGCTGATCTTCACTTGGAACAATATACACTGCTAAATTGTAGTCAGCCATTACATTTCTTAATTTAGCTAATCTCTTGGACGTATTGACTTCTTTCGTGTCGGGTAAACATAAAGAAGCGGCATCGATAGTGAAGACAGACCCCTTTCTAGAGCCACTTCTGGAAGCAGCGGAGCCTTGAGGATTTCTTTGAAGATTAATTTGTTTAGCAAACCAAGATGACCTTCTGTTAGTTCTTGATAAAAGTCCTGGGGAGCAAGTACAGTTAGCACATTGCACCCTGACTCTTCTTTGAGACACTTGCATTGTTAGTTGTTTTATTAATACTTCTAAGCAAAATTATTCTTAGCTAGAAATAGTATTTAATGAAAAGACACAAGAGATATGAAATATGACACAAGGGTAGTGCTCGCAAATTTATTTTGATTATGTAATCAACACTTTTTGAAAGGGTTCTGATACAGTGACTACATTTCGAGCTCTAAAAGCTTCCAAGCATCCTAAGCATCTACACTATTATCGACCTAAACATCATTCTTTCTTTAAGGCGACCTCAAAACCATACATACTCAAGAGCTTACTACAGCCTAGCTCCCACTGGCTGGTTCGGTATCAAGAAGATCGCGTGATTTGTAATGCCAGCCATTCAAAATGGTAGCGCCAAGCGCCTGACCACTGAAGATTACGTCAGCTCAGTTGCGAAGACCATCGTCCAACAACCAGTTAGACGCGGTACGGGTGTTTGGTCGCACGCCATTTGAGCTCTACAAACTTAGTTGTATATCTCATTTGATGATAAAATATGAATCAATGGGATTTAAATCTGATTGTTGAGGTATGTTCATAGATGTGATTTATCAAGCCGATCTCGCTAACAATTAGGACATTGAGTCACTTTACTCAACAAATGACCCCTCAAAAATACGACTTATTCAGCATAAACTCCAGGTGATCCAAAAGTCTCCAGATGGATATCAGCTAGCGGGAGCTCTTTTGAAGCTTCCTTCACTCAACTGTCGCTTTTTCGGTGCCTTGACTTACACAGTTTTTATAAATATTGCTGGCCAAAGAATTTGCGAGGATGATTTCAAATCTATTTTAGGCGATTTGCAACAAGCTTTATACAATTTGATCTCGGAGAATCGGCATGCAAATTCAGTAACAATCAAGAAACTTCTCTCAAATTTATCTTTACTATTTATATTGAGGCCAAATGTTCTTAGCTCTCCCGTAAACTTACTCCTTTCGGTCTTGCTCTCCGTCAATCATATACCCGTTGGAGATATCAACTTACAAGATCAGATGACTTTGCTCCCAGAACAACACGTCGACTTATTACTTACATTGACATCAGTCTTGGTAGAAGACATATCCAAGTTACAGGAAACGGTTCCCAAAATAATCCATGACGTTGTCTTTGATCACCTCTTTCAAGAATATTCCATAATTCTTGAGTATCTTAATCATTTGTATCAAACTAACTCACTTTCGAATGAAACACATATACAGGTCGTAAATTCCATAAATTCCTGGATCACATATATATCGATAGCAGAGAGTGCCTCCACAGTAAGATACACGGGTGTTGATATCTTTATAAGTACACTTTTTCATGTTTTCGATAAATCAGATTTGACCGCACCTTCATTGGATTTGTGCTCACATACAATGCTTTGCTTCACCGAAATTTTGGAGCTCAACCCCAGAATTTTAAATAGCTCACATAGATCTAGCTTGTTGGGTATACTTCTCGGCTCTGGTCAGTGGGGAACGAAATTCATTGACGCATTCCTCTTTGACACTGAGTTCAGAGAGGAACATCAGGATGAGATATCAAATTACGTCAACCTCATTATAGTTTTCCTTCAAGTTGACATTCTCAAGTTCGCAAAGTCACTTCTTAGTGCTGAAAATGGGCATATCATGAGAGTTGTGCTTCAATTGACACAAATTCCTGGAGCACCCTGTGAAGACGAAACCATAAGTGAGCAGTTGCTCACTTTTTGGGATGAGTTAGCAAATGTGTATGTGGATGATGCCGAAACATTTGAAATATTGTTTGAGCAAACTCCAGATGTCAAAGTCAGATTCAATAACGAGAAGTCCAGGCTTTTCAACGAAGTTTGTTTGATATATTGGTCTAAAATTCATTTACGTGATCCCAATATTGACAAAGAGTTTATACATTATCGACAAAATGTTGCAGACCTTTTCATTACTATATACTCTTTGTTGGGTTTGCCTTTTTATTCCAATTTGACTAGGGGATTAATCACCCATATACACAATTTTGGAGTAGACCAAACCAAACTTATCGATATAGAGAGCACGCTATATTTGCTATATCGTATTACAGATGATTCTTCATTTTATGAATCACAATCAAAGGTTTTGATTCCCGACACGAAGTTAATTTTCAACAATGGTTTCTTGAATGTTTTCAAAAACTTACCTATTTATGGCAATGTTCAAATATATTCTACGCTAATCAAATACTTGTCTTCAGCTCAATTTTTTTATTCTACCGAGGAAGGTAAACAATACTTGGGTGAAACCTTTGACTTGCTTTTTGGCCTTATCTTCGAAGGGACAAGTAGTGTCCAGCTTTTTGCATCCAAAACAATTTTACAAATATGTCAGGCAAGTAGAAATAATTTGGTTGATTTTCTACCAAACTTAGAGAATTTACTAGTAGAAATGACCAGGAATGAAAATATGGACCATATTATAAGACAGAGGTTGTTTAATGCCTATACATCTATCGCGCAATGTGTAAAGGAGCCTCTGAGATTTGCCAACATTTTGAGTAACATGTTGAATCTTCTCCAAACTCAATCGCAGGTTCTATTGTCAGATAACATAGAATTTACCGAAGAAACTGAAGATTACATAATTTCATTACTTGCTTGCGTTCAGGAGATAGGTAAGGGATGTCAACTCCCCCAAGAAGCTGGTGATATGTACACTCAACAAGAGCAGGTAGCGATTAACTCATATTGGCAGCTTGACCCTCTTGGCATTAAGTCCAAAATCATTGAAATTGTACAGCAATTTTCTGTCAGTTCCTCAAGAATTAAGCAGAATTCACTTGTGACTGAAAATGCATGTCAAATACTAAAACTTGGGTTGGGTGAGCCGTTAGACGGTCCTTTTGTTCTCAGTAATGATACCATTTTTCTGTACATATACTATAAGATGGACATTTCACCCGATCTCAATTCAATCCCATATCTTTTCTCTCTTGCTGAGACTGTCATAATCATTAATTTCAAAGAACTAACTGATGAAACTGTCAGCGATTTAATTTCGAGGATTTTTTCCAGTAAGCTCGACTTATTAAGGTTGGATCCCGATTTAATCAAGTCAGCTATGGATTTATCCGCTACTATTTTGGAAAAGAAACCTTCCTTGCTTGTTCACTTGCCAGTTTTCAGTGAAGTAATTTTCGGTTTTGCTATTGATGGTTTAAAATCTCAGGAAGGTTTCATTATCAAATCCGTTGTAAGATTTTGGGTCAATACAATCACTTTGAAAAGAGCTACTCGAGAAGATCAAGAAAAGGTAAGAAGTATGTTCGATTTTAATTTCCCTTGGTTCAAATCATTCATTTTTACGCTTACCCAGTCATTCATAGCGTGCCCCAGGTCACGATTACTTAGTTTTTATCCTCTTTTCAAGCAACTAGTAAGCAAGTATCCTCTACCATTCAAAAAATCACTTATGGAGACATTAGAGCTTGAGGGTCTTACATTCGACAGAGGAAAAGTCAGTAACGTTTATTTGAAAAATTTTGTAACGAAGCTTATGATCACAAGAGGACTGAGAGTTGCAGACGACATCTTAAAACAATTCTGGTTGAACACAAATGGTTTAGTTGATTACGATGGTCATAAATAGTCTCTTACAAAACATACATAGATTTTATTGAAAATAGATGATTATTAATCGAAACAGAGTAAAGGAACACATTATTTTACAAGAACTGAGTCCAAATCCTTGGTTAATTGCTCGATTTCGGATGCGAAATCAATTTCTGATACACTATTAGCTTGGTATCTTATTCTAGACGTATCATTATACGTTTCCTGTCTAGCCTTGACTCTAAAGTTATATTCTTTCATGATAACAGAGTTGAGTGAGTTGAGGAACTCTTGTCTGCTTTGAGGATCCATTTCATCATCTTTTAACTTCACGAGTTCGTTAGCAGACTTATTCAAGATTTTTTCAGCATCTTGGTCGAACATTGTTATCCAAATTTGCCCTGTATGATCAGCAATAGAACAACTCAATATATATCTATAGTGAGGTTCATTGTATGTCAAGTTACATTTTTCACATCTCCAACCATCACCAACAGAGACAATTTTCCTATTACACAAATTACCATCATTATCATTCGTACAAGCTGGATAAGCAATGTTCTCATTTCTGATGAAGTTGACTGCAGCTTTAATGTTGAAAAAGTCAGGTTTTTCGTTCGTACCCAAATTTTCCTCTTGAGCTTGAGCGATAGTTTTACGATTAGATACTGATGACGACTTGACACCTTCAGTTTTAAATGAGAGAAAGTTTTCATTAGCTCCTTCATGATCATACCATCCTTTGAGACGATACGCTTCTGGTGCCTCCGGGTTGGCCATAAAGGAACTTCCTGGTGTTAGACTTAACGATCTTCCACCAAAGTCGTTGATCTTCACACCTTTGAAAGCAATAACCGATCCTTGTGGAACCAGAAAGTCGACGGCTGAATTGTTCCAGAGGGTTACTTCGATAGCAAATCCAGAATCATCAACAACCGTAACATTTCTTCTATCAAATGGCTTTCCGGTAGATTTGGCTGTGATTTGGCCAACAGGCGCAACAGATTTTAAGACACCAATAACATCTACCACACCACCTGGTTGCAGCTCTCTTATTTTATCAAGTTTCGTGAAATTGAACTTGATTCCAGGAACTTCTGCATTATCAAAACATTCAGTAATTTCAGTACGTCTATCTAATGACAATTCATAAGAGTGTGTCAAATGAGAGAATTGAGGTCTTGCAGCATTGACCTTAGCATTGGAAACGTAATAAACTTTTCCTTCCTCGAGCATATTGTAGTATTTATCGGCTGCTTCGTTAAAAGCGGTAGCTCTGATTTCTTCAGATTCATCTAAGAAGTTTACATTGAATAATTTACCCTCTCCACGAGCATTTGACCAAGTTTTGATATCACCTTTATAGGAAAGTCTACCCCTAATAGTCCAATTGTTTTGAAAAGGTGATAATTCCGAAATTGGCGTTATTGCTTTACTTTCACCCACTGGACGACCATTGGGTGCTGAAGTTGAAGTTGGTGTATTAACAGCCGCTTGTGGCTGTCCATTTTTATATAGATCATCATCCGGATTTTGTTCGTAGTGGTTATCTATTGGGACGAATTCGCCACCGATTCTTTCAGACTTTGGCAGCTTAACTGTAGCAGAGTCTACGAGAATAATTCTTTTCTGAGTTTTCACTAAGGAGTATGCCGTGATAGTAACAATAGAATATCTGGAAAAACCGTTACTTTCTAAATAGGCATTATTTTCGGTAGAGAAAACACTATGAGCAGTATATTTTCCATCGCTAAAGACACATCTGTATTTCTTATCCGTCGGGTTATTTTCATTGATGATTTTGATATTGTTGATTTGAACAGTAATCGGTTTTCCCTCCCATTTAGCGTGATCTTTCACTGAGAATATCTCTCTAAGAGATCCAGGGACCATTCCATAATCTTGGGTCAGCATTTCAATTGATTTTTAGTAGTAATGAACAAAAGGGTAACCTGAAAAGAATTACTGTAAGGACGCGACTGTCTTTTAAATTAAAGAGGCGTGCAAAATCCGCGTGTTTGGTAGAATTTTGTGCTCAATATTTTAAAATCTCTATTAGTTATTCAAACTATTTATGTAGAATATATGTAAAAACCTATAATTTTGGTTGAACTGAAGGAATTGCATTGTAAAGTTCGTCCTTTTTGTTGAGTTTGACTGCACCACTCTTTAAAAGTGCCTTAGTAAGATCATCAACCAAGTCATCAACATTTTCGATACCAATACATAATCTGATTAAGTCTTCAGGAAAGTCTCTTTCCTCTCTAGTTTTGGCATCGATAGAAGCATGTGACATTTTGCAGGGCATAGAAATCAATGAGTTCACACATCCAAATGACACAGCAATACCAAATATCTCAGTGGCTTCAACTATTTTCTCTGACATTTTTATGGAACCCGTTTCGAAACTTAAAACGGCACCGCTTCCTTTACACATGGAATTATGTAACTCGTATTGAGGATGGCTTTTTAAACCAGGATATCTTACCTTGAAACCAACTTGTGTCAAGAATTCCGCAATTCTCATGCAATTCAGTTGTTGTCTCTCAATTCTTATAGCTAACGTTCTCAAACCTCTTGAAAGTAACCAACAGTCAAAAGGAGATAGCCCACAGCCGGTGGAGTTGATAACGAAATAAATCTGTTCTGCTAATTTGGGACTACGAGTCGCAATGATACCAGCCATGATATCGTGGTGGCCGTTAAGGTATTTGGTGGCGGATTCGTATTGAATATCAACCCCGAGATCCAAGGGGGTCATTAATACTGGGGACATCATGGTATTGTCAAATACAACTACGATATCTGGGTTTACTTTATGAGCATAATCAGCAATTGCTTTGACATCACACACTTTTATTAATGGATTGGTGGGACTCTCCAAAAAAATCATTTTTGTGCTCGTCATTATCTTTGAAGTGATGAGCTCTGTATTCGTTGTATCATAATGGCCGACTTTGACGTCACCATTCTTATTCAAGTAAGTCAAAAGACGGTTTGTACCACCATATAAGTCATCGCCAGCAATTACTTCGTCGCCTGGTTTTAACAACCTAGTTATCACATCGAGACATCCCATACCACTGGTAACCGCGAATGTGTTTGACGCTTTCATGATTTTGGCCATATGATTTTGAAGATGAGTTCGAGTTGGATTTCCGGATCTAGTGTAGTCGTATTCCCCCATATCAGATAAGGAAGGTTGCTTGAAAGTGGCCGATTGGTACAAAGGGGCTACTGAAGCATTATGCTGGTCAGTAGACTTGTTGAAAACAAGTTCAGTCTCTAAAGAGTAAACTTTTGGAGGAGGTGCCATCTTGAAAAATCTCTTGTGCTGGTAAAGAAAAGTTGAAGATAAAAAATCAATCTGAAAAATATTACTCACTAAAAAAAAAAGAAAAATGAATTGCATCATTTCTGGTGATTTCTATATGCAGGTGTGTATATCTAGCTATTAAACGGCTGCAAGCTAATCGATAACTAATCTGAAATCGACCAATGCCACGTATCAATTGTATGAAAAGTAGAGTCTGTATGTGTATTTCCACTTTCGGCATAGCAAAAGCAGTAATGTTGGAATAAAAGCTTTATTTCTTCGACCTCATCAACAAGCTCGAGTCGATTGATACGTTGCAATTCTTGCAAATTGAACCATGGCTTGGCATTATTGCCTTCATAACCACCAATTACACTAATATCAGTTAACCTCACATGCCTCAATCCCATTTTGCTTTTGAGAAAGTCAAGTCGGGTTGGAAGATCAGATAGCTCGTTGAAAGTATGAAGATTTATGCCTCTACTAGTGAGATTTTGAGTCATAGTAACGCCGAATGCATCATTTAAAGACATTGGTTCGTAAATCAAGAACGATAATACTTCTCCGCTTCCGGAAAACATGTTGTTCCAAAAATCAATAACGTCCTGGTAGTCTGTAGGAGGTAGATAGCACAAAACGCATTCGCTCAAGACAATCGTGGGCCTGTCACGGGATATATATTGATTCAAGTAAGCTTCCCTTTCACTCAAGCGACGAAGATCAATTCCAAAAAGATGATATCTTGTCGTTTGTATGTCAGAGTCAAAAAGGGTAAACTCTTCTCGGGTTTTGATCTCAACTGCATCGTTAGTGATCTCAGTGATACCCCTAAGGACGGGGTCGTTTATGATAGCTAGCTTTTTGATTTTAGCTGAGTCCGAGAAGTCCAACTCTATGTACTTTACTTCCGGATGTTGCTGGAGTATTCTAAAACAACGTGTATCGGAACCACCTCCGAGAGATATAATTTGAGGATTTCTCTGAGAGGCAATGAATTCTTCCAATACCATGTCAATCAGTCTTGTTCGAATATAGGTTCCCCTGTTAATCAATGGAAGTTTTTGCTCATTGAAAATGGATTTTAAGGCTCTTCCGGCGGACAAATTTGTGTAACCAGGACAAAAGGCTAAATGCTTATTGTAAGACGACAACAATTTTTCTATGTGGGGATCGAAAGGTTCAAAGTACTTCTTCTTATTGGCATTGAATCTACAGCTTAGTGCGTCAAGGTCCGTGGCTCTAATGATTTTATCTCGTTTCTCTTGTGGTGAGAGCATAATTGTAAAGGCAGAATAAATTAGTCAACTTTCGCACATTTACTAGTTTGGGTTCTACATACCTACAACATTGTTGGCTTCCCTAACGTATGAAGAACCACCTCTTGTCTTCTCCAATAGTGAATCACTACATTATCAGTCTGCTCGGATACTTGTTATGTGAATTTTACGTCATTGTATACGCTATCTAAGCTTTTTCAAGTATTATCCACCAATTGTCTTTCTCATAACCTTCCTCCACAATCCTACAATTACCAGCTTTTATGGCATTCTCTGCAAGTTCTCCTTTACGATACAAGTGATAATACCTATACTTGACTTCTTTTTTTTCGGGTTCTGACTTCGACTCGTGTGAATGTACCTCATTTCGACCGATTTGTGGCTCTTTATGTGTTGAATCTGCTTCTTCAAACATCGACCCTTTTTTTTTTTGCCCGATCTTTACCTTTTTAGTCTTGTTCTGTAACACCCAGGGTATCAATATATCTTGATCGTCACCTTCCTTATATCCCCTTCTTGAGTTTTCTTGCTCCAAAGCCCAACAGTATATCAAGGCTTTTCCGCCCTTTCGTAGTTTAGATACAATATGTTCCAAAGCTTTAACTCTTCTCTCCTTTGTGGTAAAGTGGTGAATGACGGCAATAGAAATTGCGAAGTCGAATCTATCGTTGGGATGAGGTAGACTAAGGCCATCCGCAACACCGAGGTTATACCTGTTCTTCGAAAATTCTTGACCACACTCTACGAGACCGTCCGATCTGTCTGTACCAATTGTAAAGAGCATGGGATTAACATTCAAGTATTTACCGTTACCACAACCCACGTCGATCCCTATTGAAAAGTCAGCTTGATCTTTTAAAAATTTTTCAACTATAGGCCACGGCTTGTACCTCGTTTGAGAGAAATGAGCAGCAATTTCATTATACACAGTATGTACATGATGTTCTTCTTGAGCTACCGGGTCGTCCCCTTTCTCTATATGTTTCGTCAATGATGGAATTGCCATGTTCAATAAAGCGATGTAAATTCTTCTCAATCTCTTCTTTTGCATGAAGAATGTCTCGGAATTGATTCAAGTCACGTGTAATTTCCGGAACTGGCCTCAACTAACATTGATATATTTTATCGAAGAACTGTTTGGATGTATTGAACAAAACAAGATGACTGCTTCGAGAACTAGTCCAAAAAGTTTCTTTATGGTTATTGTCATATTGATTATCTCGATAGTACTACCTTTTATTTTTCTGCCCAGATCATTGACTCAAGCCAAAGTTCTTGAGCTGTTGAGACTCTACTTACATAATGATTTTAAGTTGAGTATGTCAGTGTCGATTCAGTTCCTTGACAAAGGTTTCAACTTTCCCGATGTTGTATATGCATCACAGATACAAGTCAATCGTGAACTTCGGCGGAGAAATGTTCCAATAGATGTAAGACTTCTCAATAATTTGGATCTAGTGCCTTCAGAAGGTCCGGAAAAATACAGCTACAGTGTCAAACTTGCTCATTCAAGCGATAACTCGGTCATTATAAACTCTGATTCTTTTGAAGCCATCTTATTTTATAATTTACTGACTGTACATGCCAATGATTTACCTTTTTACGTGACACAGTGTGTGATTGATCAATTGCTATCACCACAAATTGAGTTATTTCAGAGAGCAAACACCTCGTTTACATTTTATAATCCTCTTACAACTATCAATGTTATATCTATTGGAAGCAATGAGTCGATCAATCCAGTCAGTCATAAGCTAACGAAATACTCTACTGCTATGAGCGGATTTAGTAACATCACCGAAAAATTTCTGAACTTTCCTGATACTAAATCCCTAGCGAAATTTTTAAGAGAAGATGCTTCTAGGGATATTTACTTTATCTACTCGAATACTTCACTAGTCCAGATAAAGGGACACCCGGTATTCAAAATTGATGATGCAACTGAACAAGAAACCATCTATACGAGTCAAGTAGAACGAATTGAGTCATATTGGGGTCTTTCTCACTTTTCAAGTGATAACACTGCTTTGAAACTGCTGGCCCTTGCTCAATATTTTACCTTACAGGGTCTCGTAGCTTGTATTGATCTACTAGAGTCGTCTTTGAATAGTAAGGAAGACTACATTGAAATTCATAATAAACTATACTCAATAATTGATGAGCTTCATTCTGCCGAAGTAAATCGCTGGTTTGACATGTTACGTGATACCTATCTGTTGTATAATACAATCAATTATGTAGTGAAATAGTTTTTGTTTTTTTTGAATATACACACTACTTAATTTAATCCATCACTCGGTGTCATATCTTTCCATTTTGTTACCGAATACACAATGAACAAACTCGAAATTGACGGCAGCCATGGCTCCGACGATTATTTAAGTGATATAAGTCAGGACGAAGAAGATGAAGAATTGATATGGCGTGTATTTTACGCCCCGATAGAGGAGAGGTCCAGAAGTGCTTCGCTAGCGCCCGGCAGTGAAAGTGATGAAAGTGGCGATGACGTTGACGAAACTGACATTTCCGATTTGGATGATACGGACCTTGTGGAGAAATACAAAAGTTTAAAAAAAATGCAAGTCGATGACGAAATGACAGAAGAGGAAGAACGTAGATTGTTACTTTCAAATTTTACAAGTGAACAGATGGATAAATATGAAGCATACAGAAGAGCAAGAATAAACAAAGGAGGTGTGAAGAAAGTTTGCCATTCTCTCCTTGGGCATTCTATCTCTCAAAACATAGCGGTCGTGCTAGCCGGTCTTAGCAAGCTGTTACTCAGTGAAATAATCACCAGAGCGTTTGAAGTGCAAGAGAGAGAATATAAGGCCAAACTCATTCTCGATATAGAAGAAAAAAAAAATGTGAAAAGAAGGATCTTGAAAAGCTTAGAAGAAGGGAAAGAAGTTGAGGTGGAACATAAGCCATTGACATACGAGGGTGATATAAAACACCCTCTTCAACCAGAACACATCAGAGAAGCATGGAGATTGTATAAACTCGAAAATAGTGGGACCATTGATACACCTTGGCGAGTACAAGGAGATGGTGATGGCCAAATGTTTCGCTGATAAAAGACTAAAATATATTTTAAATTTATAATATTTAATTAGCTGGAGCAATACCTGTAAAGTTAATATACTCACTGGCGTTCGCACAATAGTTGTACTTAACACCCAACTCGTGTGCTATTCTTGCTCCTAATTCTTTGTCAATTAACCCCCAATATGATGCTACCCGACTCTTCACATCGGGATCTGTGATTGTGGACGCATGGCCCAGGACGTTGTCGACGAATTCATTTTTCTCAGCACTTGAAAAAACATTCATGTACATTTCTCTGGGCTGTTCAATATCAATATCATCAAAACCAGAGATATAATCGTAGCTTTTAAGCCAGATCTTTTCCTCGTGCTCTCTCTTGGCACGTTCAGCTTGCAAAATGGTGTATTTGTCAGTTGCCTCTTTCAGAACTACACCATGAAATTTGTTTTTAACCATTGGGGGGACGCCGTTATTGTATTCTAACGGCTCTCCACTGATTGAGTTTATAGGCCTCATGGTACTTATATAGTTGGGTCTGTTTCCCTGATTGTTAAAAGTGGCGAATCCATCTCTTTGAAAGTTCCCTGCTAAGAAAGGACACCCAGAATTACTGTCAAAAGTTCTTGGTCGGTTGGTAGGTAATTGCTGATAGTTCACTCCTAATCGGTGACGGCTTGTATCAGAATAAGAAAACAATCTTGATTGCAATACCGGATCGTTTGAAGCTTCAACCCCTGGTAACAAATGAGCCGGTGAGAAAGAAAGTTGTTCTACCTCAGCAAAAAAGTTTACCGGATTCTTGTTCAAGACAAGACGGCCAAATTTTCTGAGTGGAAAATCCTTGTGAGGCCATACTTTGGTCAAATCATTTATTGAGTACCGGAATTGTTCAGCTTCTGCTGGAGTCATCGTCTGCACATAACAGGTATACGTGGGGTAGTCCGCGCCTGTTATACGATCATACAAGTCTTTATGGTGTTGATCTGGGGATGAACCAGCAACCTCGTGACTTTCCGGCTCGGAGAATCCCTCAAATTTACCTTTATCAGCTATGACATGAATTTGCACATAGGTCAATTCGCCTTTCTGATTGAAAAACTTGAATGTGTGTCCAGAATATCCATTCATTTCTGCCCAGCTTTTGGGACAACCTCTTCTACCAAAAAGGTATTCCACTTGGTGGATACTTTCTGGATTTAAAGTCCAGTAGTCCCAAGCATTCGTAGAGTCAGTATAATGATTGAGATTAGTCGAAGGGTCTCTTTTCTGAGTGTGGATGAACTTAGGAAACTTGAGAGGGTCTCTTAAAAAAAATACAGGAGTGTTGTTAAACACCCAATCCATATTTCCAATGTCTGTTTTAAACTTGACTGAGAACCCCCTAACATCTCTGAGTGCATCTGCGAACCCTCTTTCTCCTCCAACACTCGAAAACCGGACACTCACTGGACACTTATATCCCTCAGACTGAAATGGTCTTGCGTACGTTATATCAGATAAAGAGTCTGTGCATTCGAAATAACCGTGGGCACCTCCCCCCTTCGCATGTACAACTCTTTCAGGAATCCTTTCCGCATCAAAATGAGCCAAATCGTCGACCAAATTAAAATCTTGTAACAATAACGGACCACCTGGGCCAGCAGTTTGAGCTCCAAGTGGGTGACGTGGGTATGGCACTCCATTTGAGGAAGCATATACCGCAGTATCTGTATCACGTTTGATAAATTCTGAAACCATTTTTGACCAATGTAATTAATCTTCGAACAGTTGTTTCAAATTATGTATTTTTCAATACGGCGTATATAGTTTATAAATCAATTGTATCCAATCTATAGCAACCTAATATAGTTTGCTTATGAAACTACGTACACTATTGGTCGCTTATCAACTTTGCTGGGCTCAAAAAAAAAAGCAAGCAATTTACTTGATTGAAAGGAACATTGCTATCAAAGAGCTACCGGGCACCAACAACTAAGAAAAATGTACTCATTTTCATTAAAATTAATCATGATAAAAAAATTTCAAGGATTCATGTCATAGATTACTTTTTAATTCAAATAGGCTGAAGTTTACCGCAAACTTAGTTTTTATCGTAATTCGATACGTATTTTCAATTACGTAGATTTGCTGCAAAAACCACACTTTTATTCGCATTTTCATACATAAACGCAAACTGCGAAGTGTTGATTTTTCTCTGCCAGAACTAATGAAACTTGGCTCAATATCATATCATATTTTTTTCAAAAGATATTGGTCATCGGTTATCCTGTGCCGAAATCTGGACGGCTATTTATAGAACTATATGATGCCGGGTATGGCCGCAAAGAGTGCCTCGATCACAACCGGAAAAATGGGTAAAGCTATATGCTCTCAGCCCCCTTAGCCAGTACAAACATGAGTCTACTGCCAAAGGGTATATGACGGTTAGCTAAAGCTCTACTCACAAAGCTGACTACCCGTATAATAGTCACGTTTATAAAGGTGCTGATGCTACGAATTTTGATCTTGATGAACACCTGCTACTCTTCTTGGAAGCTGACGCTGGTCGAAATATCACCCACTCCCGTAGTCCAAGAGGAGCCCATCATCAACACATATAGCCAGCAACTTCAAAGATATATTATGGCGGCCTAATTAAAGGCATACATTGGCAGCCTAATCTTAGAAGTTGCGAAATTTAACGAAGAAAAAGCTTTGAGTTTGCGAGAATTTCTCGTAATGTAAAGTTTGAAGATAATGTTATGTCAATATGACTCACAGATATACTCCTATCGGATGCGGAGACGTTGATGCTTCACGGACGGTACCCGAGTGGAAAGATTCAGACTCGATCAATTATCATAATTTATTCCTTTATCTCCAAATGTAGACGAACCAAATTGTCGCTTTTTGATCCCCGTGGGATACTAACATCATTGAGATCTCCGATAAATTTTCGAGGATTGGCCCTTATTGTCATTCCTATACCAGTAGCTTGGTCTCACTTTTTTCTATACACTATCGCCATGAGTTGACACATGATCAAGAGCGACGATATGAATCATACTCAAATCCAGACGGAGAAGGAAATCAACAAATCCACGTATTTTGTAATGAAATCTTTCGAAGACGGATCATTTGATTGAAGAAGTAGCCAATAAGGAGTTTTGACCAAAACCAAAAAGTATCAGACTAATTTAATAAGCATGTGTATATTGCTTTCCCCGTATGCGTCTAGTGCTTTCGACAATATAAAAATATTCCGACTAGGGTTAGACGAACTACGGAGTCGCTTACATTGGCAAGTAAAATCGAAGGATTTGACAAAGAAGTTTGTGCCATGTATGCAAAAAATCAATAAAGCTTGCAGATAAATCAAAAACTCGAAATCCAGTTATTTGTCAAAGTAACTTCACAATGATGTAGGTTGTAAAATTCCAGAAGTGATAAAGTATTAGACTCCGATTAAAAACTATATAGGAAATCCCCTTTATGTATGCAATATATAACGTTGAGGCGAGACTCTAAAATAGATATCTGAGATTAAAATTACTCCCCAACATCTGATACATATATTTTCTCCGAATCACTCGCCTGTTTCGAAAGCATATCCACTTCCACTTATGAATATATCTAGGATCAACATGCGGTACCAAGGAGAAACTAACACGCGGCTATTGAAAACTAAGGTGGGTATAGTGATTTAGATAAATATAGTGATGCTGATTGGGCACGGGACAAGAAAATCAACTTCTGGGGTAATATGTAAGTGAGCAGGTGCCACATTCATTTGGTTTTCAGAGAACAACCTAATGTTGCTCGATCTGTTATCAAAGCCGAATATACGGCTCTTGCTGAAGTAGCTTAAAGTCCTAAGACGGCTTAATTCTTTACTTTATGTCGATAAAAAGGAAGCCCAACTAACAGCAATGGACACGACAATTGAAATAGATGAATGAATTTCAGACAGATATACGGATATAGTACCTAGAGCCCTCTAAAGAGCTAAATAAGTGGAAAACAATCTCATTATATACACTAAGATTATACAATACTAATTGCCCAGCAATGCCATATAGCCATGGCTGGAATCTGAATTACCTATGCAGTATTGTGATGGTCTTGCTAAGCATCCGGAACAAGTTTAAAAGTCCAAGCATATCGAGCACAGAGAGCATTATACCAATAGCAGGTCTTTAAAAAGGGTATAAAAGTCAAAATTTGTCAGATGCTCGCAGATACCCTACCAAACCTTTTTAACGCTCTACGGCTCAAATACTTGAGCACGAAGTTCAACTCCCAAGAACTCGGCTCAAGAAAAAGGTTCTGAAAATGTAATTCAGTTTCCAAGCGGAAGTCGGGGATCAAGAAGAATAGGCAGCAACAAACCTCATTACAATAAATCCCATATATATATAGGTACCTCGGACTAATTTCTCCTTTTCCTGTTTTTTCAGAGAAGTGTAATAAATACTTGGTTACTTTAAACTAAACCATCTTGCTTAATCATTATGCCAAATGTTGATATCATAACTAGCTCAACAGAGGCATTCTAATCTATCTACAGAAGCAGAATATATACTTCGCTCCCAGAAGCAGTGAAGGAAGCGAGCTGGCCCAAAGTAGTCTTGCTAGAGCTCAATCTAGAAAACAAATTTGTGATTCTATTTGAAAACAATCAAAGTTATAATGATGTAATTGCTAAACACCTAAGACAACATCAAAGATGGCGGAAAACCATTTCGTTTGGTTCCCTTTTAAAGATTATAATGCGAACATACAATACTCAACAGACTAAAGCAAATGCCTGAAAATACTCTTAGAAAGGCACCACGGCCTCCTTATTTACATTAAGAATGTGACAAGTGTAATACGAAAGAACCTGACCTGCAAACAGAGTGTTACGGATGGGTAGCAAATTTCAATAGTTGCCAACGCAGTTGGTCGTGGTGGCTCAATAAAATTGGTTTGGCTCAACGCTCCTTTAAAAATTAAGGAAAGAAGGCATTAAAACGTATATGGTCTAGAATGACTAGCCTCCTGTAATAGGTGGTGAGACTATGAACAAGAATCTGCTGAGGTTGGTTAATCCAGACTTTACTGTTAAACCTGATGAGATGCCATAGCCAAATGATGAGATTGCTGATGGCTAATACCGACGCTCATATATATCGGGCTAACCCCCCTTACGTACTTCTTCAAAGGAGTGTATATATATCAAATACTTATACACTTAGCTATCGAACTATTATACGATGTCAATATACTTTAATGAGAACTCAAGTTCAACTTGTGTAGATTCAAGCGAGAACTAATGAAAATTGCTATCAGGCAGTACCAATTTGTAATGCAAGTTTATATACACGGGGTTATTTAGTTCCTTAAAGAAGTCTAGTAGTATATCTGAATATTTGTTCTTTTGATTCAATCACTTATTTCAAGTGCGTACTGTTGTTAATCAATCAACCTTACTTCAACAGGGGGCCAATTTCCAGTTATACAGCTCTTTAAAGAAGTCTGATACTGTATTTTTTTTTGATCAAATGATCTACTGTCCAGCAATGCTATATAGCCTTGGCTGAACCTATTCTCGATGTAGTACTCTTTCGGCTGATATTCGAATTACTTATTCAACATTTGCGAAGTTTATACTCCCTTGATGACGGAGAAGCGGTGAACAAGGCCCGATAGGTGGAGATATTTCCAAGTGTTTCTCAACGTTAAATCTATCGGAGTCAATATGGAGTACGTCTATACAACTGAGTTTCCCGAATAGCCTAATTTCTTGCTGATTTTTTGAACTACGGCGATAAGCAGTCAATAGGGTACCACCATCTTTTCGCTTGTCCGAAGATAATTTCGACTCCTTGTAGGTAAATCTTCAAAGCAGAAGTAGTGGCCTTTTTTAAGTAGGGTGACTGCTACGCTTACTTGCTGCTAATTAATTGGTTTTGCTTGCGAATGTGTACCATCGTCCAAGCCTTGAACTCTTTTATTCGCGAGATTATTGATGGTTGTGGTGTGGAATCTGTTGCCCCACTTCAGCTTAGATGATGGTAGTTTCTCGTGTACTCCAGGACGCTTACTTCAAAAGGGGAGTTCCATTTCTAAACTGGAAGCGTGAGAGTGTCACTGGTAGAACCAAGTGTTGAATACGTAATTCAGATTCAATCCAATACTTTTGTAATAAGGAGTAATTCAAAACCTCGGGTATGTATTTGGGGTAGCCTGCCCTCTTCTGCCCCCCCCACCCCATGGTTCCAAAGATACATATAATTTGCGTATAAATACAGGGCTAACTCGCGCTTTTCAACACTAACTGCGTTAATGGTGTCGGTGGTACACGAATGGTCTGTGAAATTGACTCTGACCATCTTCAGTGTGGCAATAGCTTTAGGATTGCTCTACAAGACGTACCCTATGTGCCTGACCTTTCTGTTGATATAGTATCTGTGCATGCTTCCTCTCTCAAAAAAATTGATTCTGGTTCGCTCGAGAAGGAGTGTATCTTGACTCTTGAGCTTGGTTCTCCTAGCTTTTCGTTCCTCACTTATATGAACCTCATATGAAGTCTGTAAGTTCTCCTGGTATTGTAACTCAAGCTTATAAGTGGCATCGTAACGCCCCTCTACTCTCCCTTGAAGCTTGAAGTATCGCACCCCCGCCTTGGTCAACGAAGTATTAAATTTCTACGTACAGTTAATCGTACTTTTGGTATTTGTTATCGCTTCAATTTGTGCAAAGCTCTTTGTCCTTGCTGTGTTCAAGCTCGTGCATGTTTGATCTACCTCTTTTGGGCCTATCCCCTAATTTTCCATGTCGTGAAGTCCCAGCAGACCTCTCCTGCCGTCGAACGGTATTTTTCAGCCATTATTTATTGCACTCAATCTATGTGTCCGTTTACCATTTGAAGCGGAAGTCTGATGCTACTGATGCTGACTTTATCACCACCTCCTGTACCATTTTTCCTTCTAGAGGTCGACAATATACTGTTGGCGCCCTTCGATCTGATGACGGTGGTGGATTCGTGTGTAAACGTTTTACCCCTATTCCTTCATCTGAAAGATATTAGTCACGAATTTACTACTCCTCACCATTCTTATCAGAAGGGACTTTCTGGACGCATGCACCGTACCTTTGTTGATGAAGGTCGTGCTATTCTTTTTGATGCTCAAGCTCCGATTGCTCTTTTGACCGAAGTGATTATTACTACTGCTCATTTGTATAATCGTCTTCCTCACAGTGCTCTTTCAAAGAAAACGTCACACTCTAAGTGGTACGGAGGAAAAGAGTCATTCTCCCATAAGAATTTTCGGTTGCACGGCATATGCACATACTTGATGCTACTGGTAAAGCTTGTATTATGCTGTGTGTAAAGCCTTACTCAAAAGGCCTTTCGTTTGTATGAACTTGCTATTAATAAGATTTTTGTTGCTAGTTGTTACTTTTCATTAGCGCTCGATGTTTTTTTGATATTTCGAAGAAAGTTTTGTTCACTTTCTATCTCACCCCTTCTGTTGCTTAAGGTAAGGCTCTAGCTCCTCGTATTTCACCTTTGAACTTCCAGGGCGCTCCTTCCATCAAAATATCTCTTATCCTGTTCGTGAGGATGTTTTGATCTCATTCTTGCGGATAATCCTGATCCTATTCTCGGGGATAGTTCGACCTCATTATACTGGCTGCATCCGATCCCAATGATCCTGATGAAGAAGAGAACTAGTTCTTAGTGTTTTTTTCTACGGTTCTCTTCGGCATGTTGTGCTGGCTCCAGAGCATCACATGGTGGACTCTGTTGAAAAGTCTCTGGATATTTTGGTAAGTCGCCCTTCTGCCCCTTCTTCCAGGAAAAATTCTACTAATAACTCGTTCACTACTGATGAGCGTTCCTCTACTCTACCGCTATCGTTTTCTGTTCCACCTACTCTAGATATGGTACATCGCTTCGTTTAATGTCTTCGACGATACGTCTGAAGCTACTTTTCATCTTCCATCGCGGCCTCGCATGACTCATCGTACTACTTCTGATGTCTCAGGTGAGTCTCCTACACCAAATTTCAATCAATCTGAGCAGGCAGAGAAGAGAAAGATTTATATCATTTGTGATAGTCGCGCTTTATGTTCACAATCTACCCTAACTGCTGGGAACAGAAAGCACTGGTGAGCCGAAACTGATTGTTGGGAAAGAATTTGTATACTTCTTCGATTAATAGATCTGTCACCAGCTCCCAAACCCAAGGAATGAATTTCGAACAAAATAATGAACAAATAATACTAGGTTTTGAAGATTACATTGAATCCAATCACCTATTGTGGGGTATGGAGATATGTGATGGAGTGAGCGCACCAGCTGAAGATCATCGATATTGACGATATTGAGATGGTAAAGAGCTTAATGGTAATACAAAAGGAAATTAGTCGTTGATTGATAATTCACTCTTTGTAGCCAATACAGCTCGGTGCGTTTGAACTGTTCGTGTATCGTCGCGATTTTTGCAACATTCTGAAGAAAAACAAAGCTGCAAATGACCTATTTCAATACTTACGAGGTACCACAAGGTTGAAACGAAAAAATATTTACGTGGTTGGATCAATGTTGGACTTAGGTTACTCAGGGCCCTGAATATGTGCAAGGGAGAGCCGTCTCATGGTTATGTAATGATTTACTGATCCTAGCTCCATAGAGCAGTCCCATACTTTCTTTTAAAGCTAATTCTAATCAGCTACCATACTCACCACCACTGATATGAACGTCTTGATTTAGGAATATATAGGCGCTGAACTGAATAGCAATAGTAGTGTTAATAGAAGTATATATATATATTTACCAATCACAAGGGCACGTTCGATTAGATACACAACGCATCATTTATGCTTCAATAGCTTTATTTCTTTTGTTTGAAGGCAGATACTGGACCAGATGATGATATTCAGAATTTTACATGAAATGTATATCCTCATACAAAGTTGAAAGCAAGATGAAGTTGATTCAAAAAATTACAATGAGATTGTGAGGCCATTTTTGCGCAGGGATATCCGATTGGACGTTGGCTGCGAAATAACATGATTTTAATAGAATAGCTACTGGTAATGAACTACAATTTCAAGATCAAAGAAGTAAAGAAGGCCACTTTTATGTGGTTGAATCCAAAGCGATCACTTATACAAAGAAAGCCACCTACACTCAATTTTTTTTTAAGTATAATCTATACACATACTTAAGCAAAGATTGGAATCTTAGCAGCTTCTTTACCAGAAGACCAATCACATGGGTTGTTAAATCTTAAACCAATATCCAATTTTTTAATGACTTCCAATTCAGCATCGGTCAAATCAAAGTCATTAATTTGTAAATTAGATAATAATCTATCTGGGTTATTAGATTTTGGAATAATAGCAAGACCTCTTTGAGTAGCCCATCTTAATAAAACTGAACCTGCAGTCTTACCGTGGCTTTTCGCAATGGCATTGATACTGGCGTAGTCGAAAAGAGTTCAAGAGATAATTTATAGTTATACAAATACAGACTGTACAACATTTATCAGATTTATTTGTAGCAAACTATACATACACTCGAACAATAACTAGTTATCTGTCTCGTCTAGTAAAGAAAAATTTAAAATTAGCCCTAATTTTCCAAAATCAACACCTTCATAACCTCCTTGTTTAAGAGTCCAGTTAAAGTTGTTCAACTTGTCATTTGCATAAGAGGAAACATCGATGTCAAAAGTTTTATTGCCGAACGTGGGTATACTTACGGCATACTTGCTATCTGACATTTTCATAAAATTGGTATCGAACTGCAATATGTAATTTGTCGCTTCGTTAAATACAAAGTCTTCACAATGAGATAAATTGTTAAAAAATTTTTTTCGTTCAGTAGACCTAGTGGGAATTTGAAGAGTATTATCGACATTGTCACATAAATTCTCATTGAATATCGCTTGCTTGCTTAGGCTATTAGATTCAGGGCTACCTTCAAGCACTTTCCCAATGAGTGAATCTGCATTCGACTTGATTGATTCAATCGCCATGTACGTAAAGCTATTCAATGCAAGACCATAAAGAAAAGGTTTATCGCCATAGACTTCTCCTTTCACGGTTTTACTGATAAACCAACTGAAGAATTTCAAACCAGTAGAAAGGATTGTAGTTGGGACATAATTTTGAATAGGAACATTGAAGTCGTTTCCAAATAATAAATCGGAGCCTTTTATGGGATATGACGGTCTAAACTTAATCCTGAGCCTCAAATTTGGCTCGCAAATATTCTCGTTAACAGGGCTTACCACTTCATCACCATTAAGAAGTGTATTATGGCCAACATTATACAAACTATTAGTTTTGTGTGGGGTTGCGCCGTCAAAGTTTTTGATGTTGACAGTGATAGAAAAAATTCCTATCTCTGAGGTGATCTCAATCTCTCTATTAGAATTAACAGGTACGACTTGGGCATTTGATAGATTATAGCTGCTGGAAGCTCTTATGAATAGACGTTTAGCCAATCCGGATTCTCCCATTGTGGTAAGAAAAGTGACAGTGGCAACTAAAGGTTGCTATTATCAAAGTGACTTTTATATACAAAAATTCTTACATCATAGCGAGCGTAAAATTAGACTAGGTACACCCTTTTTAATGCAATACTGTCCCTCCTTGTGCACCTACTTCACATTTTTTTGTGAAAAGAATAATTCCCGTGTATGATAAGTTTGCTACCAATGCTCGAAGAGGTTTACTCATCATACTAAGACAGAATTCTAGAATATTCTATGGATCCGAATTTGCGGCCTTCGTACGTACATTAATCCTTTGTAAGATCACGGAGAATCTAAAAAATTCTCTGATTGATAGTGTTGACAAAGTTGCTTTACTTTTGATGAGTTGTACGAAGTGGAAGATAAAAACCGCCCACTATACCCAAGTATATAGCAATCTGTGATCTTTGAGGTAATGTAGGAACTGTTGTCAGCCTCTCAGTCGTGTTAAAAAAACGTAAATGATACTCATGACAAATTGGTTTATCGAGTGTGCTTATAATGCGATAACAAGTAAACTTTGGAAAGAAACCGGGTACAGCATGAAGCGCTAGTAATGGATGCCGTAGTTCAGGCAACTTTACTGGTATGTGATAATGATACGTGCTCTTTTTTGTAAAATTCTTACCTGAAATGGCCACAGTAGTTCCTGCTTCTGTGTACAACAATCAGATCTTTTGGAAGATATCCGCACTTCTTACACTCGATGTGAAGACTTGTAGCGATTTTGGTGTGTTTCTCGAGACGAATCATGCGAGAGACTAAAGATGACCCGAAAATTTTAAAATAGCTAATTTGATTTTGTGACTAAGAAAACACTTTACAGCTGTGTGGTGTTTATTTCGGATAGCAAAATGTGATTTACTATTGTGCTGAAAAATGCTGATAAGTCCAGACTTTGTCCCTGAACTCCATCTTTAAAGCTGCATACGAAACCACGGAAATACCATAGGTCTACGCGTGCGGGGCTAGCCAATCATTATGTAGGGCGGAATTTTCGCTTACAAACCTCCGATCGATATTTAGGAGACAATTGTCCGGACGAGACTCATTTTTTAGTGACCCACACGATTCCGGTTCGTCCACAGAAACCACTAAATAACGATTTATAAACTCGTTCACTTGCTGCCTTTGGAAAAAAATTATAATTACACATTTTTTTTCATTTACAAAAAATCGTTTAAATCATGTCTAACTCTTTAGAACAATTGAAAGCTACTGGTACTGTTATCGTTACTGATACTGGTGAATTTGAGTCAATTGCAAAATATACACCACAAGACGCTACCACCAACCCATCCTTGATTTTGGCTGCAGCAAAAAAACCAGAATACGCTAAATTGATTGACATCGCAATCAAATATGCTGATGACAAAGGTTCTAACCCAAAGGAAAAGGCCTCAATTGCTTTAGATCGTTTGTTGGTCGAATTTGGTAAAGAAATTTTGAACATTGTTCCTGGAAGAGTTTCCACTGAAGTTGATGCCAGATTATCATTTGATAAAGAGGCCACCATTAAAAAGGCTTTGGAACTTATCAAATTATATGAGTCTATTGGTATTTCGAAAGACAGAATTTTAATCAAAATCGCCTCCACTTGGGAAGGTATCCAAGCCGCTAGAGAATTGGAAGAAAAGCACGACATTCATTGTAACTTAACCTTACTTTTCTCTTTCGTTCAGGCCGTTGCATGTGCTGAAGCCAAGGTTACATTGATCTCTCCATTTGTCGGTAGAATTTTGGATTGGTTCAAACAATCTACTGGTAAGGAGTATGATGCTGAATCTGACCCTGGAGTCGTATCAGTCAGAAGCATCTACAATTACTACAAAAAGTTCGGCTACAAGACCATTGTTATGGGTGCTTCTTTCAGAAACACTGGTGAAATCAAGGCTTTGGCTGGTTGTGACTATTTAACTGTAGCACCTAAGTTGTTAGAGGAATTGATCAATTCTGATGCTAAAGTTCCAAAAGTTTTGGATGCTTCTGCTTCTGCCTCTGAGAACCTCGAGAAGGTCTCGTATGTCGACGATGAATCAGAATTCAGATTCTTATTGAATGACGATGCTATGGCAACTGAGAAATTGGCTCAAGGTATCAGGGGCTTCGCTAAAGATGCTTCTACCTTATTGGATCTTTTAGAAGCTAGATTTTAAGTTGGGCGAAGATTGTAATTGAACGTATTTACTTTGTTTAGTTTGTAATGAAATGATATTTCAAGATATAATTTTTATACATGAAAATGCGCGGATAAATGAGTGTCCGTCTACCGCTCTAATGATCACCCAGTATTGTAACTTGTCACCAAAACTAATGTCCCGTCCAACAACTACTATACCAGATGCCATACCATCCGATTATCCTATATATGGAAACGCTCATGTTATAAAAGGCTTCGGTAGGGGCTCTTCAGAGCTTGGAATACCAACAGCGAATATTCCTATCGACGACTCGCTTAATAAGCTAGACCCAGGTATTTATTTCGGATGGAGTAAAGTTACCAGTGTTGATAGTGCCCAGTATAAGGAGATTAGGACTGACGGGCACGAAATTACATTCAACAATGGCTCCGAATTAGAGGGTACAGACTTAAGTGTTTTACCAATGGTAATGTCAATTGGTTTTAATCCTTTTTATAACAATAAAGAGAAAGCCGCCGAAGTACATATAATTCACAAATTTGGCAGTACATTTTATGGGGCATCAATGAAATACGTTGTATTGGGGTATATAAGACCAGAACTTAACTACACTACCAAAGAGGCGTTGATCGATGATATCAATCTTGACATAAATATAGCATTAGACGCTTTGGACAGGCCTGTTTACCAAGGGCACAAGAACGATCTTACTTGATTTAGTATTTTTTTATTTAATAGATATAGAAGTTATTGGATGTGTATACTTTGAATGATTGCTGACTGAACTTTACATTTGTCAGGCATTTAATGTATTTGTGAACTTCGGGTGTTTGTGGCAGTAATAACATTTATAAGAGAGTTTTTTTTATAAGAAGTCTCTCTTTTACTTACTAGTTTTTCTTTACTCTTTCTTATAAATCACTTTGTCTAAGGCAAGGTCATATACAAGTTTAATCAAAACGTAATAAAAAGGTTGACAACAAAAAAGTCAAAGTCAAAAGCTTTCAAAACATGGTGAATTACACCTTGATTGGATCGCTTACCAAAACCTCATTTTTAATGGCCTTGGTTCTTTCCGATCAAGCGCCTAAAATTAAGTCAAACCCCAGGAATGTCGTTGCAATCGCAGACTTTCCTGAAGGTTTTAGTAAAAAGGTCTTAGGTAATATTGTTTTCTCTGCTGGGGATGGTAAAAAAGTTAAGGTCCATTTAGACATGACTGGATTGCCCAAAGAAGGAGGACCATTTCAGTATCACATTCACGAAGGTCTGGTACCTGAAGACGGTGACTGTGAAGCTGTCGGTCTTCATTTCAACCCCTATCATGCACCTCCCGAATGTGACAATCAAATGGATGATTCGTATTGTCAAGTCGGTGACTTATCTGGGAAACACGGCTGGATCGATACTACCTGTTTCGAAACAGTTTATGACGACCCATTTCTTTCATTGAGCAAGAAATCAAAGTCTTATGTCGTTGGCAAGTCCATCACTTTCCATTTCGCCAATTTGACCAAATTTGCTTGCGCAAATATACATTTAGCATCACAAGCTAGGTTGTCTAGTCTTCAGAATGAAGTAAATGATGAATCTTTTGCCGGATTTCTCGATCCTGCCAACTTTTTGAATTATGCCTTCGACGAACTGGAAGCTCTCGATAGTGAAGTATTCGAATTGGCTCAGGAAAACAATGAAGAAGGATATGACTATATATACAACGCAAAATCAATTCGATCGATCAACCAAGACTCAAAAACTCACGTCGAAAGCCACAATTCAACGAATGCTTTGCATTCATCGGGTAACTTGTCCAATTTGACTGGGATTGGGAAATACGGATCTAGCTGTGAAAATAAAGCCGGGTCGTATGCCTTTGACAAAAATTTAGTTGTGCCTGTCGTCGGAGTTGTATTGGGATGCTTGATTTGACATCATATTCTAATATAGGCTTTTGCTACAGAATAGGTTTTCACGCTTCTCTATGTCACCATATTCTCAAATTAGTTTTCTAGATCTTTGCTAAGCCTTTGGTTGGTCTAAATAGTTCTGTCTAGATAGTTCCGTCTAAATAAATATAAGTAGCGTGTATTCATACAAGATTATAAGGCCCTACTTGATTTTGCGGCATTCGAAGTAAGTAGCATCAATGTCGTTAGGTAACGAGCAAAAATACTCCAAAGTTTGCATATGCTTGAATAGTTGAATAGAGTTGCATCCTAATTTCAAACATGTTTTACCACTTTCAGTACTGGTACATATTATACTCTCATCGGAGTATTTTTCACCATCAATAATAAACAAATTAGCAGGTCTTTTCTGAACAAAATCAGTTACTGAGGATTTGAGTTGATTCAAAGGGATGTCCTGAAGGTTTTGAACTTTAGGACGAGACCCAGACGATGAAATTTGATCCAACGTTGTAGAAATATCATTGGATTTCTTAATAGCGCCTCCAGCGACCGCCAAGTTCAATGGTCTGTCAGATCTCTGCTCAATATGTGTAGTCTGATTATCAGATTCTACTTGTGGGGTGGATCCAATTCCGAATGGAAGCCAGGCCATACTGTTGCTTGTTAAGAATAAAAGTTGGTTGCAACAGAAGAGGAAAAAGCTTGCTCCACTTATATTTTGGTAGCGACACCGTCTTAATCAAGTACAGAAATCACAAAACCAAGGACAGGGGTCGAAACAAAATCACTCAAGGAACAATTAAACCTATACTATATGTGTTTGAGAGAGGAGGTGCCACCAAAACTAAATGATAGATTCTATAGATTCTATTTTTTTTTATATCGTATACAAAGACGGATCTATAAGCATAAACCATACGATTCATTTAGTCTCATTAAATCAACTTCATAGCTTTTGAATGCGATCCAACTTGGCTCACGATTCAGTAGAAGTTGCCGCAACTGTTTTTTGGTGATATCAGTGGAGCCGATGTTCTTGGATAATTCATTCATAGTCTGTATCCAGCCGTACTTGGGATCTAGCTTAAATACGTTAGGCATCTGCTGATCGGTCTTCAAAATTGTTTGAACTACTGATTTTTCCGCCCGTATGTCTTCATCCCGGTTCGCTTGAACAGTGGAATTGAATAAAAATGCATAGGTGTTAATAAGTCGATTTTCGATTTCATCATCACCGAGGGGTTTGCTGATATCTAACAAGATATTTCTCCTGAAATTGAAATCGGACAATGCAAACCGTCTTCTGAGTAACTCACAATAACTTCGGCGAAGACTTGTATCATAGTCCACTACATGCCGGAGTCGAAACATCTTTTTATATAAACTTCGTAGACGTGATTGAAAAGTGGGTAGTTCACGTAAGTTCTGCAATATAGGAAATTCTGAAACTGGGAGCTTGAGTGTCAATAACGGAGATGAAGGATTACGGAGCACACTTCTGGTGAGTGGACGTAATCTTACCATGACTGTATCTCACTTCAGTACTTCGTAAGGTAAACTATGAGTATTTTTATAAATAGACAAAATCAAGGGTGCGATTACCAGTTCAAGCCAAGATGATTCATGAAGAGAATCTTGGTAAGTATATGATGAGGCTGATTCGAACTTAATCGCGACACGATACGGATCAGAGCTAATGGAATAGCGATATTCGTAATTGTTTGAGCTTTCGCTGCTTCAATAGTCGCAGCTCACAATCGTTTTATACTGTTTACAATTTTGGCCTCCGAATGTCTGATAATTCAATTATGGGAAAAGATGGGGGTAACTTGTTTTGTATGAGATATGATCCCGTAATCTTGGGAGAAGAAGAGCAAAACTTAGTTATACCCAATTCTTGCGTGAATGTGTGTGATATATATGTCTCGAACGTTCCAAGCACTAACATAAATAGGTTTACATGAATATATCCATAAATGGCTACAAAATAGATGAATTCTACCCCAAATGTAAAGAAAAAATATGTGAAATTGTCTTTGGTAGTCATATATGGGAACAGCTTCAGTATGACTCCGAATGTATCAAAGAGGTAAACTCGACCTTAAAATTGAACTTACGCTGCAAGTTGTTCAATCCCATTCAAAATGATATGAAGCAATTAACTATCTCAAGATTCCAAGCCGTCATCATAAATATTGACTACTTTACATTGAAGCCAAATTTGTTTCAGACTAATTTAGCTCGATGTACACAGTATATGATATCAAGCCTACTTTTGAACTTAGAAGTGAATTACCCGTATGTGTTTTCATTCCATGGTAGGAAATTATTTTCCAGGACATATATGTGGCTATACAAAACCATTATGGAATTTAAGTGTGAGGCCATAGGCGTGGATGATGATGAAAACAAGGTGTTACTCAATAAGCTTGTGAGTCTACAAAAGAAAGTTTCTTTAGAATTAAATACTGTGTGCTTGATGAAAGAATGTAACAATAATCCGACAAAGAAACGTAGCTGTGAAAATTTTAGATCGAAAGGTTCTGAACTATCTAGAGATGACGGAAAATTTCGAGTGAAGAATATGGTGTATGATCTTAGCATTAATGATAGCCATATATGACGAATTAGAAATACTCGTGCATTTATCAACTTATATAGCGCTAGCACTTTATATTGCTACACTTTGAAAGTCTATTATCACTTCCATCAATATTTGAGAGCGAGGAGTAACATATTATGTAAAATGAAAAGTAGGAATATTACGTAGAAGCCAACCACACAGCAAACAATGTATTTTGGTGTGGAAGGTTGTGTTTACGTTTGGTAATGAGGGCCATTTATGTGAACTTAATAGGTCACTCTAAAGCTATAGTAAATGAGCCAAGTGTCATTTTCTATGACTGCAAAATCAACGTAAAAAAAAGACACTAAACTAATTTGAGGTGTAACGCTGTGAAATTCAAATATTAAGCACTTGTTAACTGTGTAAACATTGTCATAATAAACAAAGCCATTCATTATACGACATGTTTGGCTTCAAGATGGAATATTTGGATGTCGAGGAGCAGGAAATACCCTATCAAAGATTGGACTGTCTACTGCTGAAAATGTGTGCTTTTTATATTCGATTTCCTTCGCCTATACCGCTTCCAGATTATCGAAGCCAACAAAGCATCTTTCGCTACCAGACTCAAGGTAATGGCTCTTGACCGTCATATATCTGAATCAGTTCATTTCCTAAAGAGTTTGACAGCTGCAAGATATTGATATCTGTCAATTGCACGACCTATTGGTTTGAATAGAGGGTACCGCTGCGTGATTTGTTTTCCGCATTGAGGTCAATAGTAAACAATTTCTATATGATTTCACATATATATGAGATTTCTGCATTTATTTATTTAAATTACCACTTGGTGAACTCTTTCGTATAAAACTTCGAAATGTCGTTCTTTCAAAATTTCAATACACACACCCTTAGGACAACCAGAGGGTTCAAGCTCAAGCAATCATCGCCTATTTCCAGCCCCCAACCCGTTTCCAACTCTGCCTTACCTACCCCATATAATCCATATAATCAAACAGGTGAACAATCACAAACCATCAGCTATGGAGCGGTAGGCGGTCAGCCTGTCTCAACACACAAAGATATCCGAAACTATGCAGAACAGACCCTTGGTTCCGACAATGCTCTTATTCAAGCAGTGAAGCTTCCACAAGATGAAGATATAAATGAGTGGTTGGCTATTCATGTGGTTGACTTTTATAACCAAATAAATATGCTTTATGGTTCAATCACTGAATTTTGCTCTCCTAAGACTTGTCCTCGAATGATTGCCACAGAAGAGTACGAATATCTTTGGCAGGAAACAAATCCTACCATAGGCTCTCCCAAGAAACCAGTTTCTTTACCAGCATCAGAATACATTGAAAACTTGATGAATTGGATTCAAAACTTCTTTGACAACGATAATATATTCCCCTCTAAGATAGGAGCACCATTTCCACAGCAGTTCCCAACGTTGGTCAAGACAATCTTCAAGAGATTATTTAGAATATATGCACATATATACTGTCACCATTTCCATGAAATATCCGAATTGGGTTTGAGAAGCCATTTGAACACTAGTTTGAAACATTATGTTTTATTCAGTAACGAATTTGAATTGATAAGCCAAAAAGATTATGGCCCCTTGGAAGATTTAGTAGAGGAAATGTTGAAGAACTAATGAGTGTATAGGTGAATTACAATGAATATATATTTATATTTACGAATGCTAAACAAGTGCCACTTCTGCCATGATACAGAGATGATCAGACGGATACTGTCCGGTACGTGGCTGCCCTGAAGGTTCTGGACCCATATCTTGCGGCTTAGGCAACTTAAGTAATTTAAGTAGTTGAACTCCATCTCGTGTTGCTATTTCCTCGAGAGAGTCAATCTTGGTACTATAGTTTTCGGTGTTATTCCACGGAGTGACAACAAATATATAGTCGAGGAGACCTCTCCAAGTATGAGCCCAATTGGAGAATGTAGGCTCGCCCCTATCGTTGTCGAGGCCAGAGTTTTCGGGATCCACCAATTTATACCCTACAGAATACAACGAGATTGCTCTCATGTCCAACTCATTATGAAGTTCCTTCATCTTTCTGACTGAGGATATCTGCTCTTCAGTTGGATTAAAAGTCTCAGGTACAGGGTCTTTTGGTTGATTCTCTCCAAACTTTTCTACGTTTCCACCTTCTTCTTCAGCCATCTCTTCTTCGTCTGTGATTCCTCTATTTTTCGAATATTGGAAGCTCAACGAACAGCTGATAACTTTTGTGGCTCTATCTGAATATGTCACTGGCTTCGACGTTATAGATAAGTAAGGGCTATCAAAAGGCTGAGAGTTGAAGTCACCAGCGAAGAAACAATAGAAACCCTTGTTATTGTTCAGAAGTGTGTTTAAAATTTTATAAAACTCTTTCATTTTTCTCAACACAATGTAAGTTTGCCGAGTTCTTTCATAAGTACCAAATGGGTGCCAAAATAAATGAGTAGTTCCAACAATCACACCGTTCCTTGCCACATTATACTTTTCCTTAACGGCATTAGTGAACTCAAGGTGAGCAAGTAAGCCTACATTCTGTGTATTGGTTCTTGGTAATACTTCACCAGAAGGTTCTTCATCGTATTTGATGAAGCATTGGTCTTTGCATGTGAAGAGAGCTTTTCGATACACAATGGCAACGCCATGATTCTTCAGATCATTTCGAAAGTATCTTGAGTCATACCCCATTTTATCGAACTCACTCTTCCAGTATGAATTAAACTGGACATAGTCTACTTCCTGAAGACAGAGAACATCTGCATTATAGTGTTTGAGTTCAGAAAGAAGGACAACGGATCTATTGGACCATTTTAAAGCTGTTCCACTTGTGGGGAATAGCTTCCTTCGTATAAGAGCTTGAGCTAATAAGTTATACGACATGATCTTAAATGAAAATTTAGAAGAGTCATCATCACCACCCTTAACCTTCAATTCAGATCGTCTTATAAATTCAAGAGCAGCAGGAATACTTGGCTCGTCTGGATCTATACCTCGAGCAAGAAGTTCGTTTCGTTTCTGCTCTTTCTTGAGTTTTCTAAGGCTTCTTTGTTCTTCAATATATTCTGGAGTTATTAACGCAGGGTTTTTGGATTTCTTGGATTTTTGCTTCTTCTGTTTAGCACTATTTTCTATAACCTTGGTGGATTCTGTAGTAAGTTCAGTCATTTCATTAGAAGTTGATGAGTGAAATTATTTTTGCATCAAGATTTCTGCGCGTGGAAACATATTTGTAAATTGATAGACTTCATTTAAGAGTATTTGAAGCAACCACAATGGTCTCAAAAATCGGTCAAAACCATTCTCCTTTTACCCTTCACTTAAAAAGAATTGACGAAATCCAGCATGAGGTATTCACAACTCTCCAGACATTGATTGAGGAAGATAGTCATAATTCTGATGACACCGAATCATTTGAAAAAAAAAGAATTGATACATGTAAAAAGGTAAACGACTTCATTAAGGATATGGAGGATATTCTTCGAGTTATTAAAGTCATAATTGAATCAACTCCCGAGCCCAATAGGGGATCTCTCAGCACCAAGTATCTTTTTTATAATGAAAAAGTGAAAGGACTCAAATATAAATTAAGAGATATTCAGATAAGTTTTGCCGGTCTCGGAAACGAATTAATGCATAAGCAAAGAATTGCTAAATTTATCAAGTCCCCACTGCCGCCTACATCTAATGAAAATGCTAGGGATGAACTATTTGCTGGACGTTCACATGAAAACGAAAATGCTAATAGTAAGAACAATAAGACAATACAAGATCAAATATTACATCAAAATAAGTCCATTACCAACTCCCTACAATTAACCAGACAGCTTATGTCCACATCGATCATGCAAACAGATTTGAATGTTGACTCGCTCGACCAACAAACTAAGGACTTGAACCAATTGAATGAAAAACTTGTAGATTTAAATGTCGTGCTTCAAAGATCAAGACAAATTGTGAAATTCATTGAGAAGCAAGACAAGAAAGATAAGCAAATGATATACCTTAGTATTGGTTTTCTATTGTTATGTTGTGCATGGGTTCTTTGGAGACGTATATTCAAGTTACCAGTTAAAATTATGCTTTGGACATTCTTCAAACTTTTTGGCATTATGAATTGGTTCGCTAACAAATCAGATGGTATTATCTATTCAAGTGAGCCTGAGTTGATTTCAGATACGCCTGTGCTATTTTCGGCAACGGCGCTTGTAACAGAATCGATTTTAATTTCAAATGATGATGATGAAGGTGACGAGATATTACAGCCGACTACATGGGATTCCATAATTGAAGAAACTTCACAGAGAATTATTGATGAGTTATGAATTGATCTGCAATATATAATGTCTATTGAATAGTTTTAGTGTATGTAAATGTAATTTTTTATGGAATTTCTACCTTAACGGCAGAACCTCCATTTGCCGAACTTTCCAAAGCTGCACCGATAATAGCTAAATGATGGAAAGCCTTACGAGGAGTAACTTTAATTAAGCTTTTGTCTCTCGAGTTGATTGCATCAATGAAGTTAGTAAATTCTGCAACGTATGGGTTGGGTTCGTCGACTTCAATCACAATCTTCTCTGAGGCTTCTTGAGAATTTCCACCAGTTTGGTAGGTGATTGTTGGCTTTGGTAAACTTGGAGAGAAGTCATAGACAAATGAACCATTAGTACCATAGACAATAAAAGAAGCAGATTTCTCGGTAGCTCCAAACGCTGAACCATAAGTGAAAGTTCCAATGGTACCATCTACTAACTTGACAGATGAGAAAAGGATATCATCAGTTCCACTTTGCTCTCTAACCTGTTTTGTGTGAGCACTGATTGATTCAACTTCCCCTAAGACGTCAGTAAGTAGCGCTAATTGATGGACCCCACCATCACTCAAGAAACCTCCAATATGTTCAGGCTTTTGTCTCCAAGAAGTTGCAAGATACTTGTTGTTGACATTCATAGCACCAGTGGCTCTGTATGTGAAAGCGATAACATCTCCAATTTTAGGTAAAATTTCATTCTTGATAATAGAAATAGATTTGAAAAAACTCCAATGTTCAAGAACACCAATTGGCAAGTCAGAAGCTTCAGAAAGTTGAACGATCTCCTTTGCTTGTTTCAAATTTGCAGCTATAGGTTTTTCAAGAGCGATAGGTTTCTTGTTCTTGATTGCTAATTTAACAGCCTCAACATTGTACTGAACAGGAAGTAAAGAGTCAACAAAATCTACTTTTTCATCTTCAAAAATTTCTTCAATTGCATCTTTCACTTGAGATTTATCAATGTGGGCTTTCTCAGCAAATGTTTCAGCTTTAGATTTAGTACGGTTAAAAGCAGCATAAGGTTGAATCTCTGGAATTTTTTCAAAGGTTGGTAAATGACAATCAGTAGCAAAAATACCAGTTCCAACAATTCCGACGTTTAATGGTGACATTTTAAATTATTATGATAATTGATCTATATGAAATTTGAGGATTTGTTCTGGGAATCAAAGCAATCTTATACCGTACGATTTTTGAGCAAATAAAGGTGTGGTTACGCTTCCAGAATCGAGTTGGTTTGGGGGCGCGTGGGGGATCTGGATCTACCTTCCTAGATCTGCCAACAAATGGTGTATGGATTTTAGTTTGGGAGCGAACATATTTTATACCATTACCTACTCATTATGTCTTCAGAAGAAGCACATGAGGATGCATCACATCAACTTCGATCCATTGTCGGTGAAACTGACAAACCAGATGAACTGACCGATTCAGAACGCTCACTTTCAGCCAATGAATCGGATTCAAACCTGTTGGATACTTCTGAGTTAGTGCAAAAAGATGCCACCCCAATTTACGAACAAAAAAAGGAATCAGAATCTAGCTCAAAATCTGCTTCAATAGAGCCAGCGCCCTCTCCAGTAAATAAAGATTTAACTCCAGTTAAATCTATTCCGGAGAAAGGTAGTGACAATGACAGTGACAGTGACTATGATCCTAGCTCTCTTAATCCATCTACACCTGTAACTCGTGTCGAAGAAGAAACAGATGATGACTATAACCCCGAGTCTAGTTTACCACCTATACCGTCATTACCAAAAGTTCCACCCAAAGTTCAGCAAAATTCTGCACCTTCCTCATTTTTACCTAAAACTCCTGTTGGCCTTCCCCCCAAACCTCCCACGATCATTTCTTCATCATCTACTTCAGGTACCTTGCACAATCCTAGTCCATCCCCTGTTACGCAAGCATACAGTACAGTGATGCAGAGCGATCTCGTGAAGGATCCCAACTTTGTCAATTTGCCTCAAGACCAGCAAAAATTACTTCTTCAACAAGAATTGCAAAAAAATAGTATCAATCTAGACCCAAATTCCCCTAGCTCGCATACAATGAATTACGATCAGGTATACTCATACAACAAACCGTACATGCAGTTGAAGAATCCTGTTCCTTTAATACCAATTAACCCTTATTGTCGTAGACCAAATATTATGTCTGCTATGGGCCGTGCCGAAGAAGAAGCATATGAGGAATTCCTTAGGAAAGAGAGTCACTTCCTAGGATTAGAAAGCTGGGAAGAATTTCCGGATAAATCTAGATTATTTATCGGAAACTTACCTGCCAACACAATTTCCAAGCGAGACCTTTACAGAATTTTCAGCCGCTATGGCGAGGTTATACAAATTTTGATAAAAGCAGGCTACGGTTTCGTACAATTCACCACATCTGAAGCATGTCTTGAGAGTATACGTGGCGAAACGGATGTTCCTTTGCACAATAAGATCCTTAGATTAGATGCTTCAAGGCCACAAAGATCAAGAAATAAACAGGGAAGAGAGGAGAAAAGACCTCGAGAAAGTGCAGAATTTGACAGGTACTCTAGTAGCAAGAAGAATACGTCTAATTCGGACTGTGTAATATTTATAACAGGTGAATCGTCAGTCTTTTTTACTCGAAGGGTTAAGAAAACACTAAGTCAATCAAATATATCATTTACAAGTGAGGATATGACCCATTACGCCTTGAATGATGCTATAAGCGAAGCCGCGTATTCTGGAGTACTAGGAGCTTGTGTTGTGAAAAGCATAAAGGTTAATCTACAAATATTTCATACATCAAAAGACGGAGGTATAAAGTTCGATGAATATGCTGATATTGATCCGGAGGCTGCTGCCGATATACTTAAAAGAGCCAAAGCAGAAAAGTTTGGCTCTAGCACTCAACTGTCATTTTCGAGAAATTCATACCAGGATAATAAGAGAACAAAGTACGATGGTGATTATAACAATAACAGAAGACATAAATGGAATTCGATGCATACGAATCAATCCAATAATATACCTGGTCAGCACATATCGCCACCACCTCCGTTACAATATAACTCATATTCACAGCCTGCAGCAAACCCCAATGATGTTTTGGTCCAGAAACTAAAAAGTATGGACCAGAATTCTTTACAGAGTATGGTGAATTTTCTACAGCAACAGCAACAGCAGAATCAAGCTGGGGCTCAAACGTATCCTTCACAGACGTATAATACACAGTCACAGTATCCGGTGGCTGCCTTTCCTCCACCACCACCAGCTGCGAATACTCCATCAAACCAAGTGAACGCTTTATTGTCTCAACTACAAGGTGGAATCGATACAAACTCATACGCACCAACCAATCAGAGTGGTCTGCAGGCTTTCCAGCAGAACAATCCAATGAATGGCCAACAGTATACTCAGCAGGATTCTACACAGTATATAGCAGATACTTTAGCTAGGTTGAGCCGTAAATAAAGTATACTTTGCATTAATTTTTTATTAAAGACGTTCATTAATCAACCACATCTGCTGTATCGAAATCTTCTACTTGTCCTACTTCTTCTCTCTCATCGAGTTCATCAATTACTTGTGGACTTTTATCATTGAGGTCCAACTCTTCATTGTATTGCTTTTGTAGTTCCTTAAACTCGTCTTCATCTTCCAAATACCCATTAATACCAATCACGGAACATTCATTGAAAATTTCAAGTATTCTCTCAGCCTCTTCTACCTTCAACTTTGCGAACACATTGTTAACTTCTTCAAGAGATCCTGTCTTGACAGCCTTTTGCATCTCTTCTGATAGTTTTGTACTGAAAACCTCATAGTCAGTGGTTCCTTCTTTGGGAATGTTAACAAATAGTTCAGTACCTTCATCAAGTGCTTTAAGTTGAATCACAGCTTCTTCTCCATTATCCGCTTGTGCCTTTTCCTCCTGCTCTTTACTAATAACTTTGCATCTAGTTTTAATGTGATTGAATGTATTCTCAACATCTTGTAAAAATGCACGATTTGCTGGAGTAGATACATCCTTCACCTTAGCGCAAAAAAGTTTGATCGCTTGGATGACCTTGTCTTTAGATGGTTTAGGACCAGCTAATTGATCAATGTATTGTAAAAGCAAGGACTGATGAATAATCTGTTTAGTGATATTTTCTTGCCCTTCCAATTGATAATCAAATGCTGACATGAGAAGAGCATCTTTCTGCTGTTCAGTACAGATGTGTGTGTTCTTCATTAAAAACATAGCACTCTCATCAAGGTTAGATACATTGATTTTGGCAAAATTAGCTGTAGCTGGTAAAACTTCAAGTTCGTCAAGAACATCGCTTTCCGTTTTGATTACTTCAGGCGCCTTAGAAGATACATCGGCAGAGGGCTGAGGTGAGTTGAGAGTTTCTATCGTGGAAACGGTTTCCTTTTCCTTAGCTTTAGTTTCAGCCGCTTGTTTAGCTTCTTCATCCTTATTCATGAACGATCTGTCGAATCCAGTATGAATATCATCACTGCTTATCAAATTTGCCTTTTGGTACAAGAGTTCGTCTAATTTGATGGTTTGTTTCGACAAGACATCATCAATTTTTGCTCTGTGTTCCTTGATGTAGTTAATTAAATTTGAAGCATTATCCTTAGCATCCGGATGATCTTCCTTCACTTGGGTAAACAAATCTTCTATCATCTCATTGTAAGGAGGAGTGTTTTCAATTTCTTCAGGGTCAAACTGAAGGTCTCTTAAACCTTTACGTAAAGAATCACCTTTCTCTTGCTTTAATTTTTCATAATCGAACTTTTCAGTAGCATCAAATTTTTCATTCAATTGTTTCATGACAGTGGGTTCATGCAAAATTTCATTACCAGAGAATGTTTGCAACAAGTAGTCAACTCTTTCATTGAGTCTGGCATACATTGTCAATTGAATCAAGATCGATTTGATTTCTATATTTCTTTGATGTCTCTTTTCATGTATGTCTCTTTGTTTCCATTTGATGAAAGAATTTTTATCAACATTAGGATGAACTTCAATATCTGAATCATCAGACAATTCAATCTTGTCCCATTTAGAATAATCTATGGCCATATTAAAAGTATTACAGAAACTATCTTGAGTTGAGGGCTTTATATTTATTCGCGTTTATTAGTTTCTCGAACATTCGTAGTTTGTATACAGGAATAATAGCTTTTGTGGCTAATTAAAGAAAGTAACAGTAATAATTTATTTATTTAATATAAGACTATAGTAGATTAAGCACCATCAGCTGGTCTCAAACCAGTGAAGAATGCATATCCATACCCAGTGGTTTCAAAGGTGATAGTAGCACCTTTGGTGAAGTAGAAAACATCACCTGGTGAGACAGAAACTTTGTAACCAGTTTCGTCAGTAATGGTGTATTCACCTTCAACTTCTAAGATAATTTTCATTTCATCATAAGTGTAAGTGTACACTAATGGCTCACCTTTTTCTTGTTTATAAAAACCACAAGATATTTTCTTATCTTCTGGAGCATCAGAAGTGAAGATATCACCTAAGAAAGAATTATTTCCTGGGGAAGGAATAGCTGGAGGCTTGACGGATTTTCCTTCAGCACAAGGTTTGTAAAGCATAGGCATGATGATGTAAAGTTATTTATTCAAATTAAAGTGAGTCAATTGGCTGATGGCACAAAGGTTCAATTATTGGTATCGACAAAAATAATTAACTTCCAGGAATTGAGTTAATTTATATTCAGATTCCCCATAAATTTGTCACTTTAACTGCTTATCAAAGACTACCTTAGCGGCAGACATATATAGTTTAGTCTTATCTTAACCTAATTCGGCCAAAGTATCCAGGGGAATCATTTCCTAATTGGGCAAGAGGGTCCGAAAGCATGCGACTACTCACTATAGCCAGTGATGATCACAAAGAGTAGGCCAATTACTTCTATAATGCCCTAAATAGGTTAACAGAAACACACACTTCGTTCCGAGACACTTTGTTTATACAAAAAAAATCAACGTTGGATTTTAATTATGGTCCCGACACATTAGCGTACGAAAGTATAATCGTCGAAAAGTTCTGAGATTTGCAAAAAAACATACATATCATCGAAAATCATGAAAAGTGAAGGAAAAAGTATACAAGATGGGATAAAATGAAGGTTTTACACACAAACCCTCTCAGGTTAAGTGAGCAGAGATTTGATTCCAGTCATTGACTTAGTGGTCTTGACTTAATGGCATTGACTTAATGGCATTGACTCAAGTTATTTTTTTGCAGTCAAGAGATGGGTTCCTGCACATATTGGTACTTTTTTTTTTGCAAGTAGAGATACTACTGTGAAATCTATCATGCCAAACATAAACAAAATTTCATCGAAGGATGAAGCTTTGTTCCTGAAATTACATCATTATGGACCTGTTACAGCATTGAAAGTACATGGGTCTTTCATTCTCGCAGGTTACGGTTGTATATTGAAAATCTTCAAAGTTAGCGATGATAAAGTTCAGTTACTATATAGTCAACAGGTTTTCAAGAGAAATAAGATACACTGTATTAGCGTGCACTCTGAAAGCAATAGTTTATGTGTTACTGGAGGTAGATCGTTTGTCGTTGGTGTTCTAGACGACTTGGTGAATAAACATTTCCGTCCTCAAGAAAAAGCTGTTAACGAATGGATTACAAGTACCGAATTTTCAACGGCAGATACTTTATTAATTTTAACTTCGCATAATGTCATATACAAGATAAGCGTCTCTTCTGGTGAAGCAAAGTTTACGGTGGAAGAAATTATTCACTGTAACGAAAAATCCATCTTATACTCTGGATCTATCAGAATTCTTTCACCAGAAAAAATTTTGATTGCAGCTGGTACAGTTATGAATGGAATTATTCTTTGGGACTTAAATGAAAGGAAGATAATCGCCAACTTCACGGAACACGAGGGGTCTATTTTTGGTGTTAAAGTTGATCAATCAGGAAAATATATGATATCTTGTTCTGATGATAGATCGATTAAATTATATGATATTGACCAGAAAAAAGTTCTTGCTGATGGATGGGGACATGGATCGAGAATTTGGAACCTCGAGTTCTTCAAAAATACTCTGAAAGGTATCAAAATATTTAGCACAGGTGAGGATTGTACTTGTCGACTCTGGCATTATCAACCAGGTAAGGGTCTTGTGCAATCAGAGCTTTGGGAGAATTGCCACATGGGAAAACACGTTTGGTCTGGTGACATAGATGATGAAACTTTGAAGCTTTGTGTAACGGGTGGTGCTGATGGAAGGATAAGACTACACGACCTATCTGATAGAGGCCAAACTTCAATATATACATTGCAAGATATTCAAACACAAACCGAATACAACTTCGGTAAAAAAGAGACAATCAAAGAATATTCCGAACTACCCACTTTAAAATTACTGATAGCTTTGAGCTCTCTGGGAAATATTTTCATTTTAGATCAAGCAAAAAACCAATGGCTGTTGTTGTCTGTTCAAAATTCGAATAAGCTTACAGATTTCGGATTGATGGGCACATTCACATCAGAGAATACAATAGTTATATGTTCTAAGGAAGGTGATATTTTGTCTTTGACCTTCTCCCGTGGTGAAACGAAACCGACTAATGTTGCTTGGATCGAGAATAACATAGGTATTAAGAAGATTGTGAATTTTTTGACTTATGAATCAATCGAGAACAATAAGTTATTTGCCATAATTGATTGCCCTAATCCCAAAAATCCATTCGTTTTAGTGTCGCTGAAAATGGCAAGCAAAGGTTCCTTGTTACATACTAAGAAGTATTTGAGGAAACCAGATCAAAATGTTTTCACTACTACTTGCTGCGTAGTAGATCATAAGAACGAGTGGCTAATTTTAGGTTCCAGGTTTGCATCTTTTGCTGTATATAACCTTAAAAATGAGGACCTCACCATAGATGTCGGTTCAGTATTTAGTAAAGTATGTCCTGGTGATTCAGTCACTTCTCTTTCTATTGTCGAGTCAAGTCTTGATAGAGTTACTTTACTTTTAACAGTGAAGGATGGGACTTATCTTTTCGCTAGACTTACTTTTATCGAAGGAAAATTTGACTTAGAGGTGATACACCAGAACAAACTAGCAAGAGGATTTATTGAAGGTGGGTTCATGCTGAACAACGACCTAATAGTTTACGGCTTCAAATCTTCTTACTTCTACATTTGGAATGAGTCTAAACAGCTCGAATTAACCAATGAACTATGCGGAGGAGCACATAGAAAATGGAGTTTGTTAAGGTATAAAGAGGGGAATAAATGGGTTCATAAATTTATACATTTGAGCAAAACTTCTATACATACTAAATCATCTATGGATAGATTTGAACACGAATATTGTGGATTAATCAAAGAAGGGACACACGGAAGAGAGATCAGAGATGTATCCATATCAGATTCTATCAATGGTGATGGTTCAAGATATTTCCTTTCTGCTTCAGAAGACACTACGATCAGACTTTCCAAGATAGATTCTCATGGTGAAGTCAAACATTTTTGGAGTATGAACAACCATATATCAGGAATGCAAAAGGTAAAGTTTTTGAACGATACTTTTGCAGCAAGTTCCGCTGCTAACGAAGAATTTTTAATTTGGAAGTTGGATAAGCTCGATAATGGACTTCCAATGATGAAAGAATTTTTTAGGTTGGCTCCTAAAAGCGAAAATCCAGATTTACGTATCATGGACTTTGCTTCAATCGCAGTTGATGATGGTTTTGTAATCTCAACGGTATATTCTGATTCAAACATTAAATTATTACATTTCAATGTGAGTGAGAAATCAGTGGTAATGTTAGCAGATGACTATTACACAACTTGTTGTATTCTTAATGTAACATTCATTCTGCTCAACAACAGAAATTTCATTATGATAGGTGCAACCGATGGCCATCTAGCATTTTGGGACATCTCTGAATTACTAGCATCAAATAATGGCTCCAAGTCATTGGGTCCTATGAAAGTCAAGCAACAAGTACACCAAAGTGGTGTCAAGGCGCTATTGCTCAAACCAATAGCAAGTGGGTATTCTGTCATAACTGGAGGTGACGATAATGCATTGGTTCTTACCAAATTGTCCTTACATGACGATGTGCTCGCCCTAGAAGCGACTTCTTTTGTTGAAGAGGCCGCTTCTGCCACTATCACATCAATATCAAGTGTTGGAGAAAAACAGATAGTGATCACTTCGGTAGATCAGATAGTAAGATTATGGTCATATGATAACGATCAACTCAAATGTGAAGCCGCTTCTTATACAACTATTGCAGACACCGGATGTAGTGATGCTTGCACATTTGATGGGGCTAATGTAATTACGATAGCAGGAGCTGGTTTGAGTACATGGTCAGTTTAATCTTGTAAATATATATATGGACTCCTATTTATAAGTAGTTATTTAATAAAAACGCAAGTCAACATCTAAAGTTTTAATATTCTTAAATTAAAGATAGTGTCGTTAATGGTTTGTTCTTCTTCAATGATGACATCAGCGTTATCGGAACTGGTAGCTTCTTCAACAGGTCTTTGGGTAGACTTGAGTAAAATTTCTTGATTATCTTTGATCATATCAGCAAATCCGAAAGAGTCTTTTTTCAATTCGTATTCGATTTTAACTTCGTCAGTGGTATTCAAAGCAGCCTTTTTACGTAATCTTTGAATACGGTTGATCAATTCTCTTGCTAAACCCTCATTGAGTAAATTAGGATATAAGTTTACATCTAAAATAATCAACAAGTTTTGAAATGCTCTAGCTTCTTGTCCATGACTGACTTTATCTTCAGGTAAACCACGTTGAACATTTAAATCTTCAGATACCAATTCAATACCATCAACGGTGATTTTACCAGTTTTAGCAAATTCCTGAACTTCTTCAGAAGTAACATGTGGCAAAGCAGCCTTAACTTTTTTGGCATCTTTCTTCAATTTTTTACCCAAAATAGGCCAGTCAGCAACGGCTGAGTATTCGACACCGTATTTAGCTTCATCAGAAGTAATAACCAAGTTTCTGATATTCAATTCGTCAGTGATATACCCCTTCAATGATTCAATATCCTTAAGATATTCTGGATCAGAATGTATAATGACTAATTCTTTCAAAGGAGTTTTCAAAGAAATCATCTTTTTTTCTCTAATGTTTCTTCCTAAATCTATAACTTTTTGCATTCTAGAAACGGCAACTTCAATTTTAGAATCGAATAATTCTTCTCTGACTTTTGGATAAGACAAGAAATGAATTGATCTAGTATCTATGATCTTTGGATTTACACAGAAAGCTTCTAATTGAGATTCAGTGAAGAATACTTTCAATCTTTGATAAATACCATCAGATAAATAAGGAGTAAATGGTGCCATAGCTCTTGATAAAGTAAGTAAACCTTCAGTTAAAGTGTTAAGACCCATTTTGGTATCTTCGACACTTTTACTAGAATATCCTTTAATACGACGACGGTTAAATCTGATGTACCAATTGGTTAAAGAATCAATCAAAGCTAATAATCTTGGGACAACAGTATATAATCTGTAAGCTTTCATTTCAGTATGAATGAATTGAATTAATGATTGAATTGATGCCAAAAGCCATCTATCCATAACATTATCGGAGATTAACTTTGGATCATAAATGAACGCTTCACCATTATCCTTATTGAAAACGTCACAAGCATCTTTCAAGAACTTATAAGAGTTATACCATGGTAATAAAACCGCAGAAACAACTTCTTTAACACCTTCTTCCTTAAACTTCAAAGTTTCAGCTCTCAAAATAGGCGAGTTGATCATATACAATCTCAAAGGATCAGCACCATAATTACTTAAGATTTCTTTGGGATCAGGGTAATTCTTCAAACGCTTTGACATTTTTTTACCGTCAGCAGCTAAAACGATACCGTTAACAATGACATTTTTGAAAGGAGCGGTGTTGAATAAATGAGTACCCAAAACGGTTAAAGTATAGAACCAACCCCTTGTTTGATCTAAACCTTCAGCAATGAAATCACCTGGGAAGCTATTATGGAATTTTTCTTGATCTTGGAAAGGATAGTGTCTTGAAGCGTAAGGCATGGAACCAGATTCAAACCAACAGTCAAAAACTTCTTCGATTCTTTTCAATTCACCCTTTCCTTTCTTAGATGGAATAGTAATGTGGTCAATACTGTCACGATGAAGATCAGTGATATCCTTACATCCAGAAAGCTCTTTTAATTCTTCAATAGAACCAATGCAAACGATTTCTTCGAAATCATTACTTACCCATAATGGCATAGGAGTACCCCAATATCTATTTCTAGAAATATTCCAGTCTCTAGCATTTGCGATCCAATTGGAAAATCTCTTCTCCTTAATATTGGAAGGAACCCAGTTAGTCTTCTCGACATTGGACAACATATCAGGAATGATTTCACCGATACGTACGAACCAAGCGGGAACAGTTCTATAAAGTAAAGGAGTATCAGATCTCCAACAGAAAGGATACGAATGTCTAATTTGAGAGGTAAGTAAAATTCTACCATTTTCTGTTAACTTCTTGATGATTAATTTATCAGCATCTTTAACATAAATTCCTTTGAAATCAGAAACAACTTCGGTAAATTCACCCTTATCATCAACAGGATTTGGAGGAAATCTTTCTGAGTTGATGATACCGGCTTTGGTAGCAGCATTGAAATCTTCTTCACCAAAAGCTGGGGCTTGATGAACAATACCGGTACCGGAATCAGCTGTAACATAGTCAGCTAAGATGACTTTGAAACCATGGTCTTTGAAATCTTCGTAAAAGTAGTTGAAAATAGGAACGTACTTAACGCCTTCAAGATCTTTACCCATAATTTTTTCAACAACTTTGTATTTAACTGCAGCAGGCTTCTTGTATAAAGTTTTCAATAAAGATTCGAGCAAAATGTAGTATCTTTGCTTTTCTTCATCGAAAATTTTAACATATTCGAAATTAGGGTTAACGGCTAAAGCAATATTAGAAGGTAAAGTCCATGGAGTAGTAGTCCAAGCAACTAACCAAGTATTTTCATCATCAACTAATGGGAAACCAATAGTGACACAAGGATCATTAACATCCTTATAATTTTGTTGAGCTTCAAAATTAGATAATGGAGTGGTACAACCAGTAGAATAAGGCATAACTCTTAAACCTCTATAAACTGAGTTTTTTTCATAAAGTTGTTTGAAAACCCACCATACTGATTCCATAAATTCTGGGTACAAAGTTTTATAATCGTTATCCATATCAATCCAACGACCTAATCTTGAAATGGTTTCTCTCCATTCACCAGCATATCTCATAACGATAGAACGACATTCGGCATTATACTTATCAATACCCATATTCATGACATCATCTTTACCGGTAATACCTAATTTTTTGTCAATTTCGTGTTCGACAGGTAAACCATGTGTATCCCAACCAAAACGTCTTTCAACATAATGACCATTCATGGTAGCATAACGAGGAATGATATCTTTAACAGTTGAAGTTAAAAGATGTCCATAGTGAGGAGTACCAGTAGCGAATGGAGGTCCATCGAAAAACGCAAACGGAGAAAGGTCTTTGGTTAATTCAAGCGATCTTTGGAAAGCATTGATTTTTTCCCACTGCTTAGAGACTTTTTCTTCTTCTCTAGCGAAGTTGAAAAACTGTTCTTCAGCCATAATGTGGTTTATTTCTGGTATTAATCAGTCCGTCAAATGAGTCAATGAAAAAAAAGTTTCAGGTCGTGGACGTACTTTTTTCAGGCTGCGAAATTTTGGAAAGTATGCTGTAAATGTCAGAAAGTTTAACGAACTAAAGGATGAGATAGAGTAGGAGTAAGCAAGAGAATAGGAGGAAGAAAGAGGGAGGCGAAGTTCAATGAATGGAGATGTAATTTGAGCTGAGTACACTTTTGTAAATCTCAGCTTTTTTCCGCCCAAGTCAAATTTCTTGGTCCTTTCGTGCCCCTGCCGGGTCCAGGGGCCCTTGATTTTTTCACGGTTGGCCCATGTTCGGTCCTTGCGGGCCCATGCGCGGCTAACTCATCGACTTTACATCGCACTGATTGTTCTCTATTCTACTAACTCTTACATTTGCATACAACGTTACCCTTATGATAAGTCCTGGTGTCTTCCGAGACAATCTTATACGATCGGTAAATTCATCCATACTCCCACGGAAAATTCTCGTAGCGTTATCTGGTGGCGTAGACTCAATGGGCTTAACATATCTCTTGGCCCAATACAGAGACCGATTCCAGCCAGAACTCGAGATTTCAGCCGTGACCATCGACCACCAGTACCGAGAGAAATCTAGTGCCGAAGCAGAGGCAGTGGGGCGCTTGGTTCTGCGCTGGGGTATTCGCCACATCGTCCGGACTCTAGATTACGATCAGGATACCGCATTCATTACTAACTTCGAGGAGGTGGCCAGACATAAAAGGTACGAGCGGTTCCATCAGATATGTAACCAGCTCGGAGTAAACAATTTGTTTGTGGCACATACACAGGATGACCAAATCGAGACTTTCATACAAAGATTAACTAACAATTCCTGCTTGCATGGCCTTCAAGGACTTTCAACTAGATCGCGGCTCCCAGTCCCACCATTTGACCCACACGACAATGTGACAGTATTTAGGCCACTTCTAGATGTTCCCAAAGAGTCTATTATAGCGACTTGCCTCTCCAATGGTGTGGAATGGTTTGAAGACTCTACAAATCAGGACGTTTCTCTCACGGCTCGAAATTTTCACCGTCAGCTTCTTACTTCCATCGACAGAAACAGTATCATTTCACCCAGACAACTTCTAGAATCATGCGGTGCTGCTCGAAAATTGTGTGAGTCAGCTGACGATAGGTCCTTTCAACTCGAGAAACTACTTTGGCTGCAAAAAAAAATTAGTACAGACTACAGTACTGGAAAATTACAACTTCAATGGCCCAAGCAAAGCGATATAGAAAAGGTGGATAATAAAAATGCATTGGTGCTTTGCAGACTACTCTGGAGACTACTCGAACCCTTATCCCTGGTTAAATATTATTATTGGTCTTATGCTAAGATTGAGCGCCGTATCGTACCAGCTATTTACTCTAAGGACAAAGGGACATTGACACAACTAAACCTTTACATATCTTGGAAGACAGTTGGGGAAACAATCTATATTTCTATGAGTCGTCAGCCTATAGGTCGTGATGAATTCAATCAAGTTGCAACTCCTCTCTCAATGCTCTCATCGTGGTCATCATGGGTTTTGTTTGATCGTAGGTTTTGGCTACGAGCCAGGTCAAATACACCAATGGAAAACGTTGTCGTTATTCCGTTTACACTTCAATGGTCGGGGGCAGTGAAAGACAAGTTTCCTGACTTTAAAGGTAAGCCAACCCTGTTACACGGTGTTCCTATAATAATAAAACAAAATACAAATGGAAAATCTAGTCACTACAGCCCCAAGACGTGCGATATTATAGCATTACCTACTGTTGGTCTCCTAAGCCCTCTTATAGAAGTTGAATGGACAATTAAGTAATCAAATCAGGTGTACGGGCCTCTTTTCATTTACGTATCACGTGATGCGATTTTGGCTGTCCCTCAGTCTTGGTGTTGAATATATTGCGACTCTTCATTCATACTCTTCACTCACTAATTCACCGTCTTTCATACGCAAGCAATGGACTTGTTGAGCATCAACCGTACGCCGCGGCCGACTCGAACTCGAGGCAAGACAGTCAATCTACTGACGCAGGCGCTTCGAGTCGTGCATCAGCGAGTCAATATTGATGTTGATCTAGCTTCTGACAAGATAGCTGGTTTTACTGAAATATCAGTAGTCCCAACATCTAAAAGTCTTCGAGCGGTAGCATTAGACTGTCGAGAGATGAAAATCAACCACGTCTCTGTCAATAATCGTACCAATATCAATTACATTTACCGAGATAGATTATATATCAATGATGATAGTTTAGTCGATGTAATTCCCAAAGGAACGGTTAATTTGTATGATATATATTCGGATGACATTGGGATTCATCAACACCATTTACTTCGACAAAAGTTAAATTATTTATTCGGCGATATTGGAGAATTTAGTAATGGCAATTCAGAAGAATTAATTATTCTTCTTCCTGATAATTTCAAATTTCAACTTGCTGATAATGCAACTGCTACTCCTGCTAGTGATATAGGTACTCATACCCCATTACATTTAAAATCCAAATCCACTTCTTCAACCGATGCTTATGCTCCTTTCCAAATTTTAATTGATTATGAATGTATAAATCCCAAAAATGGAGTAAGCTTTATAACAAATTCTCAAGATCGTAAATTTTGGCATGCTTACACTATCAATTCCGAATTTAACGTATCAACGTCGTCATGGGTTCCTTGCGTCGATAACCTTTGGGAAAGAGCAACATGGCAAATCGAAATCAATATTCCTAGAACGTTACAGGATATAGGAAAAGCTAGACTCATAGGTACAGATAATAAAGATACAGATATTGATGATATGGAAGAAGACGATGAAGATGAGACAGAAGAAAGTGACGACAACCTAGAACTCATAGTAAGTTCCGGAGATTTTAACAATGTTAAAGAATTTCCTCATTCAATTGATTTATCCAAAAAAGTAGTCTCTTGGTCGATCTTTAATCCTGTATGTGCTCATCATGTTGGATGGGCAGTGGGTTGTTTCGAAGTGACTCAAATTGGAAGTATCTCTCAGCAAAGTGAAGAAGGCTTGGATGAACTGGCATTTGAAGATTTAGAAAAAGAAAACAACAATTCGGTAGTTACAATCTATTGTTTACCAGGACAACAAACGGCAGCACAAAATACTTGTGTATTTGTGAGTAATGCCCTAGAATATTTCCTGAAAGAGTTTGGATCATTTCCATTCAGTTCCTATGCTATTACCTTTGTGAATGGATGTGTGTCATCTACAAATAATTTTGCAGGACTTTCTGTGGTTAATGAAAAGCTATTGTATCCAGTAGATATAATTGAACCAATGTTTGAAGTTACAGAAGTAATTCTTGAAGGAATATGTATGCAATGGTCAGGAATCAATGTTGTAGCTCAGACATTTAATGATTTATGGTGTACTATAGGTATAGCGAGATTTATGGCATTTCAGTTCATTCGGGAATTAATGGGAGTAAATGAGTACAGATTTCAAATCAAACATAAAATGAATCTAATCTGCGAGAAAGATATAGGACGGAGGCCAATTGGGCTTCAGTTTTACAGATACCCAATTTCAGATACCGACCTCTCATTTTTAAAATTAAAGGCGCCATTGGTTCTTTTCATTCTTGACAGACGTATGACCAAAACTGACAAATCGTTCGGATTATCACGAGTACTTCCAAAGCTTTTCCTTCAGGCTATGTCTGGAGATTTGCACAACGGTACTCTTAGTACTTCTCACTTCCAGTACACTTGTGAAAAGGTTAATCGGAACAGACTTGATGTTTTCTTTAACCAGTGGGTTTTTGGAGCCGGGGTGCCGATAATTAATGTTTCACAAATATATAACAAGAAACGGTCCATGATTGAAATGACAATAAGGCAGGTTCAACATCTGGAAACCAAAAAGCCACATCCTCAGAAGGAAACGTTCATCGACGATACGGTTGCATTTCTCGATAATGAACCTTCATTTCCAATTCAACCGGTATTTCTAGGACCCATGACCATAAGAGTTCACGAAGCCGATGGAACCCCATATGAGCATATCGTGGACTTAAAAGATGGAGTGGTCAAATTTGATATTCAATACAATACAAGACATAGAAGACTCAAAAAGAATCGAGAAGAAGGAGGAGAAACTATCAATCTTAATCTTAACAAATTGGGTGACGTCTTGACTAGTCCTGAAGACGCTGAAGAATGGCAATTGAGTGACTGGATTAGAACTGAAGAAGATATTCTCAATGGTGAACCATTTGAGTGGATTCGTGTTGACACAGATTTCGAATGGATAGCTCAAATCAATGTTAAACAACATGATTATATGTTTGGATCTCAAATTCAGTATGATCGAGACGTCGAGGCTCAGTTTGAAGCTATTAGGTATTTCGGTAATTTTGAAAAACCTAACCCTCTTTACTGCTCTGTTTTAACTCGTACAATTATGGATAGTAGATACTACTATGGGATTAGGATCAACGCGGCTAGAGCACTTGTTCAATTTTCCAAACCTGATAATAATTACATGGGAATTGATTATCTTTTAAAAGCCTATCAAAAACTCTTTTGCTTTAAAGATAGTTGGTTACCGGTAAGTAATGATTTTAATGACTTCAATAACTTTTTCCTTCAAAAAGAAATTCCCAAGTTATTAAGTACCGTTGGGAATGACAACAGTGATGTACCTCATAATATAAAAACTTTATTGCTTAATCTTGTCAAATATAATGATAACTCCAATAATGATTTCCAAGATTGTTACTATATGGCAGATTTAGTTGAATCTCTTACTCGTTGTGCGATAAACAGTGATCATACAAAGCAGAGATTCATAGATATTTCCATCAAAGAAATTAATAGAGTTCAAAAACTTGATGGTTGGATTCCTTCAAGACATCATATTGTTTCAGTTGCGTGTCTTAAACTGAAAGTATTATTAGCATCCAAAGGTCTTTTAAATCTATCATTTGAAGATCTTATCTACTACACTCTGAAGAGATACCCAACTGCTCTTAGATCAGAAGCTTTTCGTGGTCTTTTTGTTTTGGGGGGATTGAAGAATGCTGATATTCTTAAATATTTCTTGAAAGTATGTTTATTAGAACCAGGTACTCCCGAATTTAGAACCAGTTTGATTCAAGGATTGATTCACGCAATTAGTGTTGCTGCAATTGATGGGACTCCGTCAACATTGGACGATCCTGAGTTTAAGACTTTTGAAAAACTCTTGGATTCTAGTAAACCTTTGGGGACTGCGTCTACGAATATGGTAGTAGTTGAAGACGGGTCTAATACGGAAGCAGACAATAGAAGGGATGCCTTCGCAAGAGAAACATTGAAAGGATCAATAGAAATTTTAAGAAGAGACTACGCCATTGGCGAAGGTTTGAAATATGTTCTATGGGAACTTTTACACACATCTTTATTGAGCATATACGAAAGAAGAAATATTTTTAGTGTTTGTGAGATATTGTACCAGGAAATTGACAGTTACACGGTCAAATTACAAGTTCCAAGTGTCAGTATGGATGAGTGGAACAAGAAAATCGTTTCAAAAAATTTGGGTCATGGTAAGGTCATGATTAAAAGAGAAGGTAGATTCAAAATTCAACTTTCAAAACACGAACCTGCAAAGTCTAAATCAAAATCCAAAGAAGCTCCTGAACCTAAACTCAAGCTTAAGCTCTCAACTTCATCAGCACCTGAACCGAAAAAGATTACTAAAAAGCAACTTGTTTATGTTGATCCTCAGAATAAGGGAAAAGTTACCTTGAAATTGGGAAAGAATAAATTGCCACCTTTAGCGTCCGATTTTGACTTACCAGAGCCAAAAATAGTTGAAAAACCGGCCGAAGTTATTCAAAGTGAAGAGATTGAAAAAACTACTCATAGTGTGCTACCACATAAATTGGTAACTACAATGGGGTCATTAGTGACATTCAGGTTTACCAATAAGGATAACTTGAAGAGACCAACAAGATACATAAGAATCCGGACAAAAGAAGGAAGCGTTGAACTTTCCCTGGAGCCGTTCGAGGCAAGAGAACAATTAGAACAACCAGACGAAGAAACAGTAGAGCAAGAACTCTCGATGAAAACACTCAACACTCAACCAGAACAGCTGCATTCAAGAGCGGAGTCAGTGGAAGAAATTGAGCCTGAACCAGTGAAAATCGAAGAGGTTCCCGAAAAGGACATTTCATCTGAAAAGCGTGATTCACCCGAGAAGGAAACCATACCCGAAAAGGTTGCTTCACCAGAGAAACTCACTTCACCACCAAAGACAGAAGATAAGAAAGCTAAGCTCAAGATCACGTTTGGCAGAAAAGCTAAAACCGATGAGAAAGTTTCATCTCGAGGCTCTCTGGTTGAACCAGAAACAAAATCAACAGACAAACCAGCATCGCCATTTTCCAGGTCAGGAAGTCCATTCGATGCGCCTTCACCAGGACAACAAATGAAGAAAAAGAAGACGAAAATTTACATACATACTAATAATAGCCGATCAACGAGTCCTGAAAAGGAATCAGATAAAGTCAGCTCTACTGAGTCCCAGAAAAATGGCAGTGAAAAGGTACAGACCGAAGAAGAAAATGAAGACAAAGGCGACGAGAAGTCTGATGTGAAAACTACTCTGAAACCACGCCCGGCATTCAAGCTCAAACTCAATCTCAAAAGTAGTAAGTGATTTAAGTAGTATTTGTATACTATTTGCTTATAGCAATGTAATATAACAGTTAACGTAAGAGCCACAATTAAAAATCGGTAATAAAGCCATAAGTGTCAACAGAAAGACACGAACTGCAAAATTTAAGATGCAAGATTTAGATAAAGGAGTTCAAACTAAGTGTCAGGAGCAAGGGCCAAAAACTTCCCCTAATGACATTTTCATTGTCTCAATTTGCCTAATTTTACATAGTTTTTATGTGTTTTTGCAGCAAAATTCGCATTAACTCCAGGTTCTCTGAATAAAACCTTCACACTACTTAACAAAGTTCAATTCAATTCAATCCCATTGCATTTTGTGGCTACGAACTTCTTTATAATGTCGTTCAACAGTCACTTGTCATTTAATATTTCCAAGGCAACTGCCACTACTTCAACCACGAACGTTTCTACTCCATCTACAGCGAATTCTGCATCGACGACTGGTTCAGGCTCTGGAGCAAAATCAGGTTCTGAACGAGAACCAATTAAGAATTCTAGTCCTTTAATTCAGCAAATATCACCTCAAATAACAGCAGTAGCTACAAGTGAAGTTTCAGCTACTGCCAGCTCCGGTGAAAGTAGTAAAGATAAGGCTGATTTAATTGGTTTATTTGATAAATTCGATATTGATAAGAAAGAAGATGAAGATCTGTTGACGGAAAAATTTAAACAATTTTCACCCGCTGAGAATTCAGAGACTGATATTGAATACCTGAAAGAACATCATTCAAAGGAAGAACATCCAGAAAATGAGTCAGATCCTTCAAATCAAGGAAACTTCGATTTGAAAGATTTCTCTGAAATTAAAAAACAACCGGCGCCTACCGAAGAGAAATCTGATCCGGTACCGAAAGAGACAAAAGAAAAACAGTCATATGAATCGATGACAATACAGCCATACACAATCCCTTCACCGATTACTGAAAAATCCTTCATCGAAAATGTAGCCCCTAAGTCAACCGAAAGCGAAAGTTCACATACAAACTTAGAACAGCCTCATGATCTTCTAGATTCTCACGAAGAACTCCCGGTTGAAAAATACGAACTTAGGACCTCTGAATCTTTAATCGAAACTTCTTCAACGGAAGAGTCAAACCCAGAGTCAGCATTACCGAAAAGACCAAATAGAGCTAGGAAAAATTCTATTAAAAGTGCTCAAATTCATCTAAATCCAAGTGATCAGCACCAGCAATCTCATAGACCTTTCGACTTCCAGGTCTTTCTTGCTCATTTAAAGAAGAAGAGCGCAGATCCAATAGCTCGTTATATACGATCTTTCTTGGTAACTTTCACCAAACAGTGTCAATTGTTTCCGCTCGAACAAAAAAGGAAAGTAATCAATGATTTCAAACAATTTATCATTGAAAAATTTGAAATCTATGAACCTTTTGTGTCAATGGATCCTATAGACCTTGAAAATTCGAGAGAGGGCGTGGAAAAACTTCTGATGAATAGACTTTACGACTTTTGCTTCCCGCCTGAACTCCTAAAAAGAGTTGGTCCAAACAAAATTTGCAAGTCAACTGCAAATTTGATTGCAAAGGATGAGGATGTTATGTTACAGATGGAAAAGTTCAATTGGGTGAATGGTCATCACCTTGATATCGATTTGGAAAATCTTAATAAATTCAAAACTGGTTCTTCTAAAGACATGGATTTCATGGAATATTCCATAAGTGAGCTTAATAAGATTAATAATTATCGTGCTCCACGAGATAAAATCATCTGTATATTAAATGCTTGTAAAATTATATTCAGTTTTTTGAAAGTCAGTAAACAAGAAACTAATGCTGATGCATTTATTCCACTTCTTATACTCATCATCATAAAAGCCAAAACTCCTAATTTAATTAGTAACATACACTACATAGAATATTTCAGAGGTGATGAATGGTTAAATCACGGTGAAACTAGTTATTATTTATCTTCTTTACAAGGTGCAGTTGGCTTCATAGAAGATATTGATTTTGAAAGACTCACCATCAGTAAAGAAGAATATGATGCCCATATAGAAGCATGGGAAGCAGAGAATAAACAACGGGCTACACCGATTAAAATTTTTCAACCACAACCTCAACATGTTGCTGAAAATCTGGGTACTTCTCAAGGACTTTCACCTTCAAATGTTTTATTTACAAGCGCTGAATTAGTAACCAAGTCAATAACGAACTTTTTATCTCCATCTCCGCAAGAGCAAAGGCCTGAGTCAAGAAACACACAACAAAATAGTGGAGATACTCAGAATGAGGAAACTAAGTTGAGTAAACAAACCTATCAGAATCTAAAGGAAATATTCCCTTCTTTAGATAAAGCGATATTGAAGGATATTGTTCTTTTGAGAAATGGTGATATGGACGAGTCATTGGATGCCTGCCTACAATTGGTTAATGAAACATAGGCGACTTAAACCAACATGGGTGACACCAAGCTCGATACTTGCTTATTAGAATATATACTTCTTTTAGATTTTTTTAATAATATAATCAGCGTTTAGCTCATTATGAGTGAATGTCAGGTGGGTGAGAGCTCAAATAGCCTTCTTCAGTTGTTTAGCTTCCTTCAATTTTCTAGCTTTCTTTGACCTTTTGTTCTTCTTTTGTTCTTCTTTTTGAAAATTTTAGTCTTTTTAGACATCGCCAGATTTTGAAGTTTATGCATTTTTTTCAAGAAGGTAGGAGGGTTGATATCTTTGACCTCATTTGAAAGATCAGAATCGTCACAATTAGTAGCAGCTACAACAGTTTCTTTTTCCATAGCAGTTACAAATGTTGTGATAGATGTTTCATTGGCAGGAAACAGTTCCAATACTTTTCCAGTAAAATCAATGGATGATTTTTGGACTGAAGCCAACAAATGGAAAGCGTCAACACCAAGTATTTTCAAGTTACCAGAGCCATAGGATTTGACCGGAGTGCTGAAGAGCTTTGATGGTTCGGGTGAGCTAATGTTACTATTTATTTTGCTTTGACGATTGTTTTTTGATTCTTTGACTTCAAAAAAATTGGCGATATCATCAACTCCATAACAAGGTGGATTCCATCTCTCACATTTGAAGCTGACATCCAAGGTGTTTGGGATGATGTCAGTTCTAGCGAAAGAGATATTGCATCTAGGTGAGTGTTGATATCAGGTACCTCTGAAATACTTTTAGCAGAACCAAATGGGTCATTCCACCTAACTTTTTGGGTGTTGACTCCAAAAACTTCTGGGATACTTTTTACCAGAGAAAGCGGAATGTTCCAGCGAGGTTTGGATGAAGTAGCAGTCAATGTTTGAAAATCGACAACAGTAGAGGAAGGGGCACCAGCAGGTCTTGGAATCAGAGGAGGTGCGATTGGAATTGGAGCAGATGTCAAAGCGAATTCCAAATTTGCAGCCAAAGTAATTTCGGTGTTGCGACCTGCCAGTTTGAGTTCAAGAGAGGGTAAACGTTTAAGGAAATCAAGTTTGTAAGCAAGGAGAGAGGCCAAGATGTGACCAGATTCTACAGTAAGATTTTCAGTGGTAAAGGAGTTTGGAGAAACGGGGAAATGATCATCGAGTCTTTGTTCTCTAATTGAAACCTCAGAATACTCAATGTTTGAATCAACCTTTTCTAAACCAAATTTTTCTGAATTGAATTCAGAGCTTCTTTTCCATAATGTTGAAAGGGTGAAGTTTTTAAATGTTGCTTAATTTATCTATAAATACGGCTGAAGTTACTTCTACTGAAAGTTTTATCCTTCAGTTCAATATTTGCAACCGGTGAGTTTGTGGAAGACAGCTCAATTTTTGAAGCTAAACTTCTTGGTAAATGGTAGCTTGAAATATTGCAAACTTCTAACAAAATAAACTTTGAGGGTCTATAAATAGAAGAACGCTTCAGAGATGATTTAAATCTTTTAGGTAATATTTCTTTGTCTAATTTGTTAGCAGGAAAATGCTCACAAGAGGCCATTTTGCTAAATGCTGCCATTGCTCAAAAGAAACCGATTGAGTTTCTGGAAAGCCCTAGTTAAATTGGCTGGTATAACTTGAGTCTTTCGAAAGATCTGTAAAGTCTGAAGTTATAAAATATCTGTCTTGCTATGAATTCACAGGAAGAACGATATGTAAAGAATTGCATATTTTATTTTAAAAAAAATTCTTATATACCCCCTTGTACACAAACACAAACGCAATAGAATGCACGAGAAAGTTTTATTATGAATGTCTATATTTAATTAGAGTATGCCAAACCTGTATTCGTTACTGATTTCTTCCTGTAGATAGTGAATCGACCAGCTGCGCCCAATGGCTGCAAAAAACCGACGAAGTCTTTATCGTCGGGAAATGATTTCTCGATACTAGGATGTCGTTCGAGGATTAAAACGCTTTCATGGGAGCAGTTACAATACAAATCGGGAGAGTATATAGTTTTTGCGTTGAGACTTCGAATTTGTGACAAGAGTAGATGAGATCGAATTGTCCCCATTTCGAGCCAGTTAATTTCGATCTTAGTTTCAATCAAGATTTAACCATCCCCCTTCTATTATTCTATAAACAAAGATCCGAGCTCGACGAATAAGGGGTGCTTTGAGATGCACCCATGAACTTTCAATTACATATTTTTATTTGGACATCGGGGCACATGTAAGCTTAAGCCAATTCTACAAATTACCATACAAATCTGTAACAAAGGATTTAGATCAGGTGAAGTGCTGATGAAGAACTTTTATAATAAATAATGAGGTCGCTTCCCACATGTAAACTCATGGAAGTTGATATTCAACGAAGCAAACAATATAGTAGAATAAATGAGATTGTTTTTCTCGTATATAAGTAATATAGTTGGAAAAAGTGCACGTCCAATTAGCTTCACTAGCTCAGTTGGCAGAGCGTCAGTCTCATAAGATTTTCTTGTGCAATCTGAAGGTCGACAGTTCGAACCTGCCGTGGAGCATTGACATTTCCTTTTTTTAACACCTTCACCATTACGACCACATTTGCAATATTTTATTTTCTATAAAACTCATAAGTATTTAAGAATATGAACCGATAATCACGGGCCCGATACACGTTTCACATGCAGGACAAAAATTGAATGAAGCTCTCCAAGTGTTGAGGCATACCGTGTGATACACATGGTAACATGGTGCTAAAGAATAGTTACCAACTACTGCAATTTTATCTCCGATGCTCGTAGTTTCCAAGTGAATATTATCAGTTTTCCATGATGACCCGTTTCCAAAAATTTTAACTGGAATTACAATCAAATCGTCACAATTCTGACAAACTTCACATACCACAGAAATGGATTCTTTTGACTCTGGTAAAACTTTAGACATACAAATCAAAGAGTGCAATTCTCTGATGGCGGTAGCGTGAGATTCTTCTATAGTGTCATTATTGGATTGAGCATTTTGGCTTGCAAATGTCATTGCATCTGAGCCTATCAAATCACCATCGGAGAGATAAAGCTCATCATCATCTGTAGAAGTATAAAGTGCACGGTTAGGGGACTCATGTTGACTGAATTTGAAAAGCTCTTGCAGGTCAGAGTCAGCTTCTTGGTATATTTCGCTATTAAGAAAACTTATCTTAGAAATATAAGATTTCTGACTATCACTTAATTCAGGAGCAATTCTTTGGCTGCTAAATTGAGAACCCGATCTTGTAGCTATAGTGAAGTTCCTAGGTGCTGACCGAAAAGACCTAGTATCTGGAAGGCGAAAACCTTCAGGATCTGGTGGAGCACCCGAAGTAAGACTGGAAGGAGAACTAGGTGCTTCCAAACCAGACGATTCATCAGCGTACCCAAAAGACATGTCTTTCGGGGTTCAGCTAGGATGATGAAAAGTTTAAAAATTCTCAAATAATGCAGAGGGGATTTTATATATTTATAATGTTGGGCTCATTTGAGAGCAAGAAATCGTTACATACTCGAGGATGGCCACGTAAGGTTAGATTATATTATTTTTAGTCCATTGTCTTCGTATTGGCAACGATTAGTCCTTGCAGCTAAAAAAGGAGATCTGTAAGCGCATATTCTTTTCCCTCAAGATTGTGGCATCTAAGCGCATACTCATCTGGAGATCTTCAATAAAAGCAAGAAAACCTCCATTTCGCCCGTAAAAATTATATTTTTACCATAATGTTGTCGTCCCAAGGAAATAATGCTATAATATATTTGACATATATATTTCTTCTTGCAACAGGGATATTCATAGCAATTAAATTTGCCAAAGCAAATACGTTTCTTGCCTCCAATGGTACTCAAAAAGGAATCCCATTGGCATTAAATTTCATCGCTTCAGGTATGTAAAATTCTTATTATTAATTGTTAACGACGAGATTGTCTCCGTTTTATAAAATTCACCATTTGTACTTCAAACCAACTGCAAAACTAGCGGGTGTCCTTCATCTTCATACCGAAGTTGAAGGGCTGAGAAATACCGTTCGTACTCGATCAAGTTCATACTTGCGTGAGGAAGTTTTGTTGTTAATTCAGTTAATAATAATCCATTCAGCCAACAACAGGCTTGTTTGGATGTTGTAAATTACTAACTAATCTTATTAGCAATGGGTTGTGGTATTTTAACTACCTATACTGAGATCGCAAATGACGCAGGCCTTCATGGTTTACTCGTGTACACAATTTGTGGTGCAATCCCAATCTTGGGATTTGCTGCAGTTGGTCCAATTATCCGTCGAAAATGTCCGGAAGGGTTTGTTTTAACTGAATGGGTAAGACAAAGATTTGGTATTGTTACTGCATTGTATTTATCATTTTTCACATGTGTTACCATGTTCTTATTTATGGTAGCGGAATTATCAGCTATCAGAACAGCCATCGAAACAATGACCGGTGTCAATGCCCTTGCTGCTGTCATAGTGGAGTGTGTAGTGACCTCAATCTATACTGCTATCGGTGGATTCCGTGTAAGTTTTATAACAGATAACTTTCAAGGTGCTTCAGTGCTTGTATTAATTATAGTTTGTTGCATAGGAATGGGTACTAACATTCATATCGATACTTCTAAGATAGCAGAATCAGGTTTACTTAAGTCCAATAAGTTAGGTTGGCAATTGATCTACATTCTATTTGTGGCTATAGTTACCAATGACTGCTTCTTATCGGGATTCTGGTTGAGAACATTTGCTGCTAAAAGTAATCGGGATTTATGGATTGGATGTAGTATTGCTTCATTTGTAACATTTGCTATTTGTACCTTGGTCGGTGTTCCAGGTTTCATCGCTGTTTGGACAGGTGACATGACAGTTTCAGATGAAAACGGATACATGGCATTATTCATCTTATTGGCAAAGATGCCAAACTGGGTGATTGCTTTTGTCTTGATATTTTCGATCGCTTTATCTACATGTACTTTCGATTCGTTACAAAGTGCTATGGTATCTACAATATCTAATGATCTTTTCCGTAACAAACTTCATATGAATTATATTCGGGCTCTCGTGGTACTTATTATTGTGCCAATTGTTGTTTTAGCCATAAAAGTTGCTGATGATATCTTACAAATATATCTTATCGCCGACTTAATCTCTGCTGCTCTCATACCTGCTATCTTTTTGGGATTGAGTGATACTTTATTTTGGTACTTGAGAGGTTTTGATGTAATGTGCGGTGGTCTTGGAGGATTATTTGGAGTATTCATCTTTGGATGGGTTTACTATGGCACTGCAGAAGAGGGTGGAAAACTTTTATTGATTTGGAATGGTATGTACGATCCAGAAGATTGGGGTGCTTTTGGAGCTTTCGTGATTGCTCCATTTGGTGGTTTATTGATAACATTTGCAGCAGCTGCACTTAGAATTAGCGCCAACTTTTTGTTTTGTAAGTTGACGAATAAAAGATTCGATTCATTAGACAGAAAAAAAACAAATTACGAAGTCACAAATGAAACTTTGGACGATCTGATAAAAAAGGACACTGACGAAGAGCCTTAATGGCTGCAAAAATTGAGTATATAGAAAAGGTAGCCAAGGGCCAGGGCATACTGAAATTTCAATTTGGATACATTAAAAGAGTATTTTCAAATTGGATAAAGATGTACCAGTTCAATAAATAATTATAGTTAACTTACAGAATTTTAAATTAATATAAATTAATGCCTTGTAAAGTAAGGGTAGAAATTGTTATCCAAAAGCTCACAAAAAAAATCAGATACCGAAACCTCCATCTATAGTCTTTGAGACATGCCGATTACCAGCAACAAAATAACGAAGGGAAATGGAAGCGATAAAAAGGCTAAAATAAGAGAGGGAAGTATTTTGGAAAAAATCGACGATGATGTTCTTTTGTTAAATCAACTCAAGGGAGAATTTAAAAGAAAATTAGCTAGAACAAATGAAAAGGAAAAGGAAGATAATGATCAAGACAAAGAAGAAGAATTCGACGAACATGGCGAAGAAAAAAACGACGAATGGTTAGAACTGACAGAATTTTATAAAAATATAGACTCCAAGACATTCAGACAGTACGAACTTGCTTGCGATAGGGTCAAACAATTTTATCAGGAACAGCATGAAAAGCAGACGATGGCCTACAACATCCAAGCAAGAATCAACTTTAAAACCAAGGTGAGGGCCAAAATGTCAGTATGGGATGGCCTAGAGAGATTGAACAAACTTCTTGACGATAGCGATCCAGATACTGAACTTTCACAAATTGATCATGCATTACAGACAGCAGAAGCCATACGAAGAGATAAGAAACCACGATGGTTTCAATTAGTGGGGTTAATCCACGATTTGGGAAAATTGTTATATTTTTTCGACTCTCAAGGCCAATGGGATGTGGTTGGCGATACATTCCCAGTAGGATGCCGATTTCTGAAACGAATAATTTTTCCGGAAAGTTTCAAAAACAATCCTGATATATTAAATCCATTATATAATACAAAATACGGGATATATTCCAAACATTGTGGTTTAGACAAAGTAATGTTAAGTTGGGGACACGATGAATATATGTATCATGTGGCTAAAGAATTTTCTACACTTCCAGCTGAAGCTCTTGCCATGATACGATATCACTCATTTTATCCTTGGCACCAAGAACATGCTTACAGCTACTTGATGGATGAACACGACGGAGAAATGTTGAAGGCAGTTAAGGCATTCAATAAGTATGATCTATACTCCAAAATTGATCAGCAGTATGACGTTGAGGAATTGAAACCATATTACCTTAATTTGATTGACGAATTTTTTCCACAAAAAACTATCGACTTTTAAAAGTCCTATTTATCAATGTAATATAACAAAGTACAATATACAAGGTATAGTATTTATTAATAACCGAAATATACAAAAATTAAATAATATAAAAACCTAAAGAAATCAGACAATTCTTTTAAATATAATTACAACGTAAAATCTAGAGGGATATTCGAATCTATTTGAATAAGTTGATAGCACCGAAATATTGTTCGACATCATAAGATCCAGCTGGTTTCCACATGTCATCATAGGTAGTTAAAATAGTGACATTACCATTTGTTTCAGAGATGATAGATTTAATGGCTTCGTATTGACTTTCATCACTTGGAACATTATTACCATTGGAGTCACCAGCGTGTGGGTAACCTGTTTCAGTGATGAAGACACTTTTACTTCCACAAGCAGCTTCAACTAATTTTTGTTGAGCAACAATGAAAGTACCAGCCTGTTTAGCGAATAAGTCAACGTTAAAGTACGAGTGAGGATTGATTCCAACAAAGTCAATCTTAGAATCAGTACATAAAGATGGATTATTCAAGAAGGAAACAGGAGGTTCAGATGTGGTAATGAAACCATTATAACCAGCATCTTGTAATTTTGACTTAACACTTGAGATTTTAGAAATCAAATCATCGACAGAACAGAAACCATCATTGATAGCTTCATTACCAATAGTGATAAAGTCAAATACATCCCAGCCGTTTTCTTGACCGTATGAGATGACATCATCAATAGAATCATCAATTGAGTCAATTTGACCATTACCAAACCAGAAACCTTGATTGACCTTGATTCCTAGTTTAGCAGATTTTGGTAAGACATCAGTAATTGTAGCACAGTCAGCACCATAAACTCTAATTCTGTTAATACCTTTGCTAGCAATCAAATCTAAATCAGTTTGAATACTATCGGAATCTTTACATCCTCCATCACTGGTGTATGGAGAGTATACGATAGCAGAAGGAGCAGCAATAGAATCAGCATATGAACCAGAAGCACTTACTTCAGAAGTTTCAGTAGCAGTTGAGTCAGCGGTTGAATCAGCTGTTGTTTCAGTTTCAGCGGTAGATGTGGTAGGTTCAGAGGTAGATGTAGTAGGTTCAGAGGTAGATGTAGAGGAAGTAGTGGCAGCTGTTTTTGTAGAAGCTGTTGAAGTTTTGCTTGTGGTAGTAGCTGTGCTGGTAGTGTTGTCTGTAGCACTAGTAGTAGCAGCGGCTTTGCTAGTAGTTGAAGTTTTGCTAGTAGTTGGAGTAGCCTTGGTGTCGTTCTCGGTAGAAGTATTTTGATCATCAGAAGTTGTTTCGGTTGTCTGAGCTGCAGCTGTGCTCGTAGTTGCATCGTTATAAACTTTAGTAGTGGTGGTAGGCTCAGTTGCTGTAGCTTGGTCACTCAAAGTGAAGGTATAAGTAACACCATTCGAGATGAACAATTCAACAGGAGGTAAATGGACAGTAGTAGTACCAGTAGTATAAGTTTGAGTTGTGGTAACAGCTTCAGCAGTATGATAACGAGTTATCACTTTCGGTAACGGAGAAGCATCTATTGTTTGCAAGAATGCTAAAATTGATAATAATTGGGCAATTTGAAAAAGCATTTTTTAACAGTAATGGTTTTCAAAAGTAAAGAAAGACTATAGTTGGAATTTAAGATAAAGAATGTAAGTAGTTGGGAAAGGAGAGTTAAACGAGTGACAGAGAATTACCAAAACACAAAGTTTGAGAACGACAGTTAAAATTAAGAAGCTTTAAACTTTTTATGAAGACGGGTCAATGCATTATATAGTTTTAACGAAGAGATTCAAGAGCCTCAAGTAAATGCTGGCTACTAATTGCATTAGTGGTAAGATTCACTTAATTAAACGAAAAGTCTAGTCACAAAACCATTACTGTATAAAATAGCCCGTACAAGGATGAAACTCGTCTGAATTAGTGAAAGCTTGCTAACCAAGACATGACTGCAAAAAAAACGGTGCTAATGCTGGAACATTTCCTAATTAGGGCGATAACACCAGCGCAAATGTTGGTGTACGGGTGTACAATCACATAAACTTATACAATTGAAATTAAATATCCTGCATACAACCAAGTTATGCGAAATCTAAAGTGCTGCAAAAATCCTCCTAATGTAAGTATTGACCAGCCATTTGATTCATCGTAAAGAGATAGAGGAGCGTTTATGCGTTGCTACATGATATCATCATTAAAGTGAAATGGTAATACAATTTTGTTGTTTGCCGTCTAGCGAGGGCAAGAAATTCCGTACTGAATCACCAGCAACTATATGAAACGAGGGAAGACCAAATTACGAATTAGTATAATGAAGCTGGATCATGGTAAAGCACAATAGCCATTGATGAAGAGAAGCTGAACATTGAGAGAAACAACGAAAAAGCCCGTATAAATGTTACAACACATTGGAAGAGAACTAAACAAGTATTGATATTCAAATATAACAAAGTATAACAAGTAAATTTTCAGTTAGCGATCAGATAACAAAAAGAAGCAAGCAGAAACAAGAAGCTACTTGTTAAACAGCAAGGTTTTACTTTGGAATCAGTGATCAAACAAAGAAACGCCACTTTTACAAGTAAGTGTGGTTTACAGCCTTGGCCTTTGTAAGCAGGGGATTCATAAATATATTAACATGCAAATATTTATTTACATACACACATATGATACTAATGATACTAATAAAAGATAGAAAAAAAGATAACTTAAATATCGGCTTGATGAGTTCATAAACCTTGTAGATTAATTTACAGATAATAATTCTGTAATAACCAGTAACTTTTTGTCGTCAAGATGACCTGAAGCATGTAAATATTTTAATAAAGATTTGACTAATTGAGTCAATTGAGTAGCCGATAAATTAATAATAGCCATTTGTAAGACAGTTCCCACATTAACGTTATTACTGGAAATGAAAGTGTGATAATACAAATAAGAGAAAGATCCCATCAAAAATTGACAATCAAATCTATCAGTAACACCACCATGTCCAGGAATGGTATCACCAAAATCTTTGATACCAAAAGATCTTTTCAAACCACTTGCAAAAAATCCACCAAATGGAGCAATTAAAGAAGCGAATGTAGCAATAACAGTAGCATGGAAATAAATTGGTTTAAAAGTAATGAGATCAAGACCTCCTAAAAAGTCAGCAACATTAGGAGGAATTTGATAAATTTGAGGTACAAATACAGGATTTGGATCACAATGTGGATAACTGAAAATATTATGAGTATAAGCTTCAGCAGGACAAATCATGTAATCAGATTGTGATAAAAAGAATGATAATACAATAGCAGCTACTGATGTACAAACCCAAGCACCTAAGAAACCTTCAACAGTTTTCTTTGGAGAAATTTCAATTAATTGAGTACGACCAAAAGTAATTCCACAAATATAAGCAAAGATGTCATTAACGATAACTAATGAACAAGGTAAAACCAACCAAATAATACCATTTGTAATGTTATCAATAATTAAATGAGATTGTAATACCACAATGATTAAAGTCATATTAGTTATACATAATTGAGCAAATTGAAATTTATAATAACCTTTCTTTAAAGTCCAAACGAAGAAAATGAAACCCATTATATATAATGAGTAACTAATAAATTTATGATTTATTGCTAAAATTGTCAAAAATCTGCTAGAAAGAATTGATTCACTTGAAAATCTAAAAAAGCTTTCACCATCCAAGTAATATACAGTTGAAAACAAAAAGTACCAATTAAGAGATTTATTATATGGAATTTTTTTATCTCTAGCAGGTTCAGAAGTTAAAGCAATAATTTCTTTGAAAGTAAGAACTTGAAATAAGAAAACAATACATATTAATGGGAAATGACCAGAAAACATGATTATAAAGAAAAATGCAATCATAACAAGAGTCCATATGGTTCTTGTAATGAAAGCTTGCTTTTTCTTTTCCTTTTCATTAACCACTGGTTGTTTCCCTTCTTTAGTATCTGTATTACTTACAACAGGGGTAACTGTTGGGGTGTCCTTTTCTGAAGCACTCATGAATTATTAGCCACTATATAATTCGATAAATCCACCGCACACAATTAAATGGTTTAATTTAGTTAATAATTGATTTGCAATTGCAATGCCAAAAGTTTCAGATCAAGTCAGCGTAATCTTTAACGTTTTGTTATACGCTGCTGCTATTTTTCGTTGGTGGCGACGTGCGCACACCAAAAGTCATAATCACATGCTATGGGACCAAACAAAGACTCCCGCTAAAACTTCAGGCACCTTCCAGCAGAGTATTTAACGAGTGTTGGTGTGAATTTTATCCCTGAAATACACATTTGTTGTCTTTCAAAGAAGTGGTTTGACAATATTGAGTTGAATTAGCAACACTTTACCTGGCTAAGTTGGTTAAAGGACAATAGGCCACTATCAAGAAAGAAAATAAAAGAATAACTAATCTGATAACATTACTTATATGAGAAGATTTCGACGACACACGGTCATAGGATCGATGTGCTGTGTGGAGGTTAAGGTGAATGATGGTAATGGCTGCAAAAATTGGTTGCGACATTCAAAAGATAGAGCATAAACCAATTTTTTGAACCACCTTTCGACAACGACACATAGCACTTAATTCTCCACTAACTCTATAACCATTTTTACTTATTCATATCTTGATATTGTTGTGATCTTAAATTTAGTTTACTGGGGTTGTAAATATTCAAACATTAATACACGACCGTTATCCGATTCCTGGTCGTGCGCGCGCCGCTTCACTCAGACAAAAGCAATACACCCTGATTCATTTTTTTCTCTTACTACTCATCTTTATTAGCAACTCAAGAACTCTGATTCTTATTTTATGTCTACTATCCAAAACTTAAACGCCTTTGGTATGTAAAGAATCTTGTGGTGAATTAAATAGAAATTTCAAACTAACATTTTAGACCCTTTCGCCGACACTGGTGATTCTGAAGCTCAGCCAACTAACTACATCCACATCCGTATCCAACAACGTAATGGACGTAAGACATTGACTACTGTTCAAGGTGTTCCTCAAGATTATGACTTAAAAAAGATTGTTAAAGTTTTGAAGAAAGATTTTGCCTGTAACGGTAATATTGTCAAAGATGACGAATTAGGAGAAGTTATTCAATTACAAGGTGACCAAAGAGTCAAAGTAAGTGAATTTTTAACTTCTCAGTTACAATTACCAAAGAAGACTATTAAGATCCATGGTTTCTAAATGTTCTTCTATTCAGTTAGTTACATTTAGCTTCAAGTTTTGATTTACTTGATGTTATATGCCTTTATATGTTCACGTCTTCTACATCTTTCAAAGCTTTCAGCCGCGAAAGTCTGTCAAATCCTGCCCCTTAGTAGTCTTTGATAGTGGTATATAAGAATTTACATCCTGAAAATTAATGTAGCAATATTTCCAATGAAGGATAACGTAGTGTTGAAACTATAGTCTGGATTATTACCATACAAACTGTAAAATTAGTAGCAGAGTTTTAATTTATAGCCTATACCAAATAGATCTATTCTTAACCTACTCAAATCCACCAAAATTCACCAACCTTTCGTAATTTTTTAACACCCCATCTCCCAAATCTTCAGCATCAACCCCACTCTTTCACCATCACCTACTTTATCTTTATTTGCTCCTACTTTAGTCTTTATCAAGGCTTAGAGGTGGCTGCAAGAATTTTCGTGGTAGATACACGATGCCTCAAATAAATGAGTTTTAAATCCCTTAAAGAAATACTCTACTATAACTATGTATTTCAACGTAGTGGCTATATATTTTTTTTTATTAGATTATATTCCACAACTATTGAACATAATGGCACCAGGAGATTTAAATTTAAAAAAATCTTGGAATCCTGCTCTTATTAAAAATCAAAAGAAAGTTTGGGAATACGAACAACAACAGTTAAGTGAATTTAAATTAGTTAAAGAAAGACAAGCAGAATTAGCAAAAGAAAAAGAACAACTCGATTTACTTAAATTACAGTATGGTGATGATTTATCTAAACTTCCTCGCGATCATAAGTTATCGCTTAATAAAATGAACTGGATGTATGAAGATGGAACAAATACAAAGTCAACTAAAGAAGTTAACGAAAGCGGATTTAATGAAGTTGATGAGGAATTTTTATTGAATAAACGTAAAGTTGAAACTGCTCTCAAAAACGATATCGGTGTTGCTTTAGATCCTAACACCCAAACAAGTCGTTTTGAAAAAGTCGTTTCTTCTTCGTCAAAATCTAATAATTATAACGATGACCCATTGTTTAAAATTCAACAAGAAAGAAAGAAGTCTATGCGTAAACATCGTGGACCAAAGTCTGGTTCAAGAAGTCTGAAAGTTCACAAACCTAGTGCTGATGAAGAAATTTCAAGAGCTTTTAAACCACATTCAGAACCAGAACAAAAGTCAAGACCTTGGGAAGATCCAGTTAAACAACATAGACGTCAGCAACTGAAAGTTCATAGTCCTTCTGTTGATGATGAATTGAAATCAACTTTCAGAGAGCAACAAACATCTCGTGCTAAAGAAAGAAGAGGTCATAGACACAGACACAGAGCGAGTTCTCGTAACGCCCCAAGCAGAAGCCCTGAAAGATCAGGTTCAGAAATGAGAGAAAAAGAACACCATCATCATCATCACCATCCCCATGGACAAGGTGAAAGACCTCATCCTCACAGACATCATAGACACCCACACCCTCATAAACATGAACACTCTCATTCACCTCCACATCCTCACAAACATGAACATCCTCACCCACATTCACATCCACATAAACATGAACACCATCACGAGAGTGATTTTAACCCCATGCGTGACGTTGTGAAGAGTTATGTCGGCACATACGCAGGTGATAGACCTATTCATATTTGATCTGCTGAGATTGGTTGTGGCTGATTTTGTACTTTGCTCCTCCCTTATTGTACGACTTCCTGTGAAATGTCCACTCGTACCACACCCCTGTAGAGTCGTGGTATCTTCTTATGCAAAAGATGTCTAGAGGTCCTTTTTCTACTGGAAAAATCATGGGAAACCAAGAATTACAAAACTCGTTAGAAGAAGTTTGAGATAAAGTTCCAATTTTTATATCGTCATACAACACAGCCTCAAAACAGCCTTGAAATGCATTTACAATCTCACCGAATTGGCTGACTTTGTCAGAATCCTCGTAGTGGATGACTTTTTCTAGATTCACTTCATTTTCACCAGGGTGAGTAAAAGTAAATACCGGCGTTGGTTGTTGGTATACCACGGAATTTAATTGGCATAAATATGGTCTTAGTTCTGGTAAGCGAGATACCGCCGAGGAATATATAGGCCGGATATAGCTCGTATAGCTTGTGGGGATCATAATGATGTTCTTTTGTACGAATAAAGATAGTATTTCAGGACATAATTCATTACATGCAAATGAACCAAGTAGTTCAGATATAACAATATCAAATGTAGTGTAGAAATCTGGTGGCATCGATCTGACATCTTCAAAGATTAAATCAACTTTATTGTTCCAATCTTGATGATTTCGGTGTTGAAGATGGTCCCTTACAGTAACATTTCTTTCAATAGCAGTTATTCGAAGGTTTAAACTTAATTTGTTACTTTCTTCAGCCACGATGTTCACTAAAGGCCCCAAACCTGGTCCTACTACGAGGACTGATACAGGAAGTGTCTTTGAGACAAGTGCTTTCTGGATGGCTAATCGATACTGGCGATACTTGACGAAGTCCTTTTCAAAAGTGGTGTAGACACCGATGTCTAAATTTGCAGCTTGAGGCTGTAGAGGTTCAAGAAAGGTATTGGACCACGGTGAAGTCTTGGCATATCTTCGTAACAAATCCTTTAAATACAGCTCAGCAGATCGATCACGATCATAGAGAAACACAAGCTGAGAGTCTACGAGTGTCGTGAAGGCAGATGCTAATTGTGGATAAAAAATGAGAAATTTCTTATGATTGTATTTGAAGCAAGACGATGAAACCACCACACACAGAAGATCGAGATTGTGATATGCAGTGATAACCGATGACGGTAATTGTGCAAATGTTGGGTCAATCACAAGACCAAGAGAACCGCGGGTCGTCACTGGCACTAGAGATAAGAGAGATATCACAAACGATAATGATGCTACAACCGGAAGCAAAAGAATAAGCTGTGAACCATTTTGGGCCCCGAAAAGTTTCCATTGAGCAGTAAATTCGTATGGCTCTGCTTGGAAAATCTCATACGGGAATACAGTTGCCAAATTAACATATTGCAGACTATAGGAGTTTATATAGTTAAAGAAATCGACAGAAGAATTGGCTGAAAAATTCACAATTAGTATTGATTGAGGCAGCGGGGTTAATACTGGAGTTGTATGTAAAATAACTTTCAGCTCAATATCAACGTCATTTCCCGGATCAATTAACCCAAAAGGCATAATTATCCGAGATTTTAGTACTTTTTAGTAGTAGTTAGATTTAGTGAAATTACCTGTTCGTCTACGCGTTTGCACGACCCGCGAAAATATCATAATAAATTAACCACGTAAACCATCAACTACTGTTGGCATGAGTAGACCACGGTACCTTTCAGATGGAGAGAGGGCTAAAATCCTTGAATTCCAAGATATGATTCATTATAGTCCTCGATATAGTGATGATGCTTATGAATATCGACACGTTATGCTACCAAAAAATATGCTTAAAGCCATTCCCCAAGACTATTTTAATCCTGAAACTGGAACTCTCCGTATTCTAATGGAGGAAGAATGGAGAGGCTTGGGTATAACCCAGTCTCTCGGATGGGCTCATTATGAGACCCATGCTCCTGAACCGCACATTCTTCTTTTCAAACGACCTATAAATTACGGTCAGTAACTTGTACATATTGTATACACGAACAAGGAATCAAGTGTAGAATCTAGTACACTTCGGTGACTGGTGTGAAAGAGGATTGGTGGCGATCTGGGCTGGTGGGCTCTCGCTGGATTCGACTCGCTGGATTGACTCGATTCAATGTCGGGATTTATTTTGTTAATCAATAGTTCAGTGGACGTGTTATCTCAGCCGAGTCAATGTCACACGAGTAATTGTCCCCGCATACCACAATTGAACAGCGTAAGATCTCATCATTTGTCGAGTAAACTATGGAAACACCCTTTCCACCATGCCTCCTTGGCTTATGGTGTCGTTGCACAACGTCTGTATCGCTACTTTCCACTCTTTCTCACACTCTCATAGACCCCGTAGCCATTGACAACGACTTCTTCCCCAGCTCCACCAGCTCCGCCACCCCAGGCCAACAAACATACCCACCTGCAATCATCACCAAATACAACCACCGTTTGCCGTGGACTTATTGCAGTATTAGTAGATTTATCACCTCCATCAGATCGCATCGCGCTACTCAATTCATCTATACTTTTCACTTCTTCTGGTTCCGTCTTGCCCCCTCCACACATCGTCCTAATGGCAATCTCTACAGCCGAGTTGGAGCTCTTTCTCGACGATGTTCACTCGTCTGTGGCTGCTGATACCAACACCGATGCCAAGAAGCTAACGCTCTACCTTTTAGGATTCTCATCAACTCGCGTTACATCTGTAGCATCTTCCAAATCTTCAGCAGATATTGCTCTTCTTCAGCGTCTCTTACTGTCGCTAGAATTAGTTCTTTCTGCAAAGAAACATGTTTTAAATGCCCCTGTATCTTCTCTGGAAGTGGCCATTGCTACATCATTCAATTATTCCCTGATATATGAACTTGCTCTTCTGGCTGCTACTCAATGGCTAAGTCAGATTTACACGGTTCCACAAGCCGCTAATGCGGTTAAATCATTTGTAATTGCCGTCATAAATATCGTGGCCATTCATCTTCACTCGCCAAAGTATAAAAATTCATTAAAACTGATTTTGGTATCAATAATAGATTCTAACGTTGATGTTTTATTCAGTTCACTTCAACTGGCATCTTCTTCTCCTTCAGCATTCCAGTTCTTCTCTTCATGTCTAGGAACTACTGTGCACTTGTTCTCGGTGGTTAACGATTACGATATTTTGAATAATCTACTTTTAAATCTACCTCACTATACCTTGAAATTTGAATCGGTTGCAAAGAAACTCTGGTTTATTCTAGGGTCTATTGATATCTCCGTGGCTGATCCATTGAAATCAGTTTTACTCATTCACATGACAAATAACGTACTACTTAATGATGCTACTACTTGGTCTTCTATATCTCTTGTAATATCGTGGATTTTAGATACCATAACCTCATTCGATTCCGATCCTAGTTTGAAATATGCAAAATCCCTCATTCACTCATCAAGCTACTCACTACTACGTCTTTTTCAACTATGTAGGAATAAGAACTTACTACATAGTCTATTTGCATCTTTGAACCTTCATAAGTACTCATTCTTAACTTTAGAAGATAATGAAAGTTTAGGGTCAAACTTCCCAGTTCTACTACTCAAGTCTATCCACATCATCAACTACGAATACCACGTGAGTCTAGGTGACAAAAATACTGTCAATATGTACCATACTTCTTCTAGAAACCAGTATATAATCACATCTTTCACCGATGCTCTGTTAAATACTTTAAGAGCCCAAATAGTGGGTCATGATCCAGATAATACCACTTTGATATCGATGAGATTATTGTCCTTTATAATCCCACCAGATCTATCGTTTGAAGAACTCGAGTCTAGGTTTACTTATTCTAATTGGTTATCATACGTCATTAACCTTATAGATTCAGATCCACAAGAAGTGACCAAAAGGCAAACATTATATACTCTCATAACGGCATTAGGGCACTTCCCGTGCCTTGTGAACAACGACTACCATTTTGAGGTTGATCAATGCACCAAATGTGGTGATTCTCCTATATCCAAGAAATCTTACGACGTGATCTCTCCAATGAGGAAATGTATTAACGACGTTCCTGAAATGAAAAGCCTTTTATCACTCATTAGCAAATTTTTCCTCCAAGAGAACATAAAATTGATTAAAGGTGATGCACTTTTATGTTCTAACTTATTATTGACGCTTTACAATGTATTTGCGTCATTCAGTCCTTTTAAAGGTTCTATTAGAAACGATACCTGTTACAATTTCATTATGAGCTGCGTATGTTCCCACCAAAATAGAGATGTAAGATTAATGGCTGCAAGAATACTTCCACTTTACTTAATTCAGCCAAAGAATAATGATATTGATGAAAACTTTGCTAGCATTTTCTCTACCCTTTCCAAAATAAAGTTCGATAATGAATCGGGCACTGTTAATCTCGGAGAATCAACCATAAAAGCACTAAGCGATTTAGCAATCATAAGTGACGGAGAATGGCTATGTGTGATACTAATCAAGCTTGTTGATCTTTTCGGTGAATTCAACGAACAGCACGTAAATTTAGCTTATAACAGCATCCTTTATATTGCGTCAAATAAATCATTGACTCCGTATAAACTACTTTCACCTTACTTACCTAGTATAGCCGAGAGAATAGTTAAAAAACCGAGATCCTTACAAAGATTGACCGAGCTTCTTGGAATTACAAAACAGTTATTTTTAAACCGAACTAAAGAGTATACCACTCCCCGATTTCTTGAATACTACAAGTACGATTTCGTAAAGGAAATTGCCGAAGCTTGTAGTGTTTCAAAGTGGAAACTTATAGCTCGGAACTTACCTCGAATAATTGCCACATACCTCGTTAAGGATGAAACAATTAACGAAAGTTATATCATGAATGTGCTTTGCAATGTAAGTCCTGAGTTTAAATCACTTAATATGAGAGATTTAGTAACAAGTATTGGTGAGATTACTTGGTTTATTCTTCTTCAAATGCAACCAGACGCCAATGGTCATATATCCAACGAAATCAAAATAAACAATGCATTGATATACGTTGCAAAAATAAATCTAGCACGATCAGGAGATACAGAAACCAAAGCCAGAGCTAAGCAGAAAAATTTTGACTACATAAAGTACCTTTTTGGAGAACACGTTCTTGAGCTTGTTCAGAGATTTTCAGAAAATGTTCACCACATCAAAGGTACTAAACCATACTTGGAAAAAGTATCGTCTTTGAAAGCCATCGAGTTTCTTATCAGTAAAAATACAAAAGCGGCCACATCGGCACTTGGACAAATTTCTACGTGTTTACAAGCTACATTAGAAAATCCCGATTTTGAATTAGCTGCAATCAGATGCTGGAATGTACTTGTTCAAAATCTAGAGATTGACGATTTGATATCGTTATTTGATATAATAATATCTCTTATATTCCAAAAATTCAATACTTTGGAGCACAGATCTAAATTGATAGCGGTGGAGATTTTGAATCGTTTATTCCACCCACTAAAGGATAGATATAGAAAGTATGCTCTTTATTGTTTATCAGTGGTGTCTGTGAAGGGACTAGATGAATATTTTTCATATAATGCAGTGAAATCATTGAAACCGAAGAATAAAAATCACTACTTTCCAGAATTTACAAGAAGATTGAAAACTAACAATAAATTCGTGGTTCAACAGGCTTTGGACGATTTGATATACTATACAAATAAATATCAACAGAGCTGTCAAGTTGATGATTTCAGAGATCCTCTTATATCCGATTACATTTCTGAACTAATAAGAAGTCTCTTTGATACTGCAATGCACTTTCGAAATAAAGTCGAGAGTATCACCACATCGTGTGCCAAAGCACTCTCGATAATTGGAGCTTTGGACGTGAACAAGTTTAACTTCAAGTCTATAAAGCATCAAGTAATTGTGATCCATGATTTCAGTGACTACAAAGAGAATGCAGAATTTTTACGGCATTTCATGGAGAATTTAGTGATTAAGGTATTTTGGGCTTCTAATGATCCCGTAAAGCAACTTTTCTCAGCTTATACTATGCAAAAGTTCTTGGGTGTAATGAAACTCGATACTTCGGTGTTACGGCCAGATGTTCAAGATACTTTCAAAGATGTGTGGATGAAATTTAGTGACGTAGCAAAATCAACTTTAACTCCATTATTATCGTCAAAGTATGTGGCTAATGAGCCACGTTATGATCCATTGAAGTTCCCATTCTACAAATTGGGAATGAAGCATGAGAAATGGCTAGTTGAATTTACTTCCAACCTTTTGAAACGTCCTCTCTTATATTCTGATGGATCAAATACCACAGAGGATAATTCGCCAAAATCAGTGATCTTCAGAACGTGTTCAATGCTAATTCGAGATCAGGACTTATCTATTTGTCACTACCTTTTGAAATATGTAGCTTTAAGCCATGTGATCAATGGAGACGAAGAGGTTTTAGAGTGTATCAACGGTGAATTTTTCAATATCTTAAATATTAGCTCCCATAAGATAAGTCCCGACCGTTCTGAACTGCTTAAGGCATGCTACCAATCAATTTTTGAGGTATTGGATTACTTCAATGAATGGTCATCGGCAGTGATAAAGTACTTAAGTGACCATCAATTATCTAAGTCAGAGTCTAGTCGTCTAACAACTAGTCTAGATCGCGTTACTAATTTCCTCCAAAGTATTCCAACCGAGGTCATAGCGATCAAGTCTGCTGAATGTGAATCATACGAGAGAACTATTCTATATGTTGAAAAATGTTACAGAGACGGAATGGTGAGTTCAGCTAACGAAATAGACAACTTAAATCTCGTTTCTACATTACAGTCAATGTACTCAAATATCAATGATTACGATGCTCTCGATGGGATCTTGAAGAAGTTTTCCACAAATAATTTACAGGAAAAGCTCTCAACTTTCCAGTATAATGAGAATTGGTCGTTGGCTCAGGAGTCTTTCCAGGTATTGAGTACTGTTGGTACCGATACAGATAAAGTTACAAACAATACCAAGCTATTGAAGTCTCTTCATGACCATGCGCTCTACGATGAAGTATTGACGTTACTTGACGGTAAGATTAAACCAAATAGTTTAAATGAAATGCCAATTGAATGGTCGCTGGTTGGTTTACAATCAGCTATAGTTTCTGGTGAAATAAATCAGGTGCAGAGGTGGTTATACATTGCCAACTGTGGTGAACATGCTCAGGAGACTGAAAATCTAATCAACTATAAATTTGCTAGAGGTCTTCATTCTATTCATAACGGTAGACGAGAGGAGTTCAATCGTTGTATGGAAGAAATGTATAAGATAATTGGACTATCATTAGTATCTTCAATGTCATCATTTTTTTCACGGAATTCAGCCTTGATGAATCAGCTCCATATAATGTTTGACATATCTGTTATTGCTCTACCAGAAGCTGAGCGGGACGAGCAGTTGAAACAGGAGAATGAAATCACTTTAAAGGAAAGAATCATTAATGTCAATCAGGAGTTCGATTCTCAATGGAGAATTTTATCCATGCATCGAGCTGCAAATACTCTTCTTGGTAAAAATGGGAAATTATCAGAAAATCTACTTGATTGTGCCCGAGTTGCTATCAAGAATAACAGATTGGATATTGGTGCTCGTTGTATCATGAAAGCAATGGCACTTAATGATCAGGAGGCTAATGTAGAATACTCGGATTTATTATGGGCTCAAGGCAAGCAAACAGAAGCGATAAAGACGCTTTCTGGAATAATCCTCGATAATAACTTCAAGAATAACAGACAAAAGGCTAGCGTTCAGCTCAAATATGCCGAGTGGCTTGATGAATCTAATCATAGTTCATCGGTAACTATTATAAACGAGTATACAAAAGCTTTAAAAGTCGAAAGTACATGGGAGAAACCTTACTATGATTTGGGGAAGTACTATAACAAGATTTTAGAATCACGAAATGATGCAACGGGTTACTACGAACAGCAAATACTTCGATATTTTCTAAAGGCTTTGGCTCTTGGTCCAACGTATATATTTGAAGCTCTACCCAAATTTATAACTATCTGGCTTGATTTTGCCCAGAAACCAAAGAGAACCAAAGAAGCAGATCGGAAACTTAACCACATAATTCTGGATATAAAGACTTATGCTGGATCTATTCCCGTTTACGTATGGTATACATCAATAACCCAGATGCTTTCTCGTATTGGACATACACACCAAGCAAGTGCTCTAGTTTTGCAGTCGATTATATCTAAAATAATAGAGGCCTATCCAAAACACAGTTTATGGTACGTTCTTTCACACTCCAATTCGAATGACAAGATCAGAAAGGAAAGAGTAAATAAAATTTTGAAAGGTGTTCAGGCAATCAACGAATCTTTAGTAACTACCATTACTGGAGCTGAAGAATTGTTTTCAACACTTATAGCGATTGCTTCTTTTAAGATTTCAAAGAAAAGCTCACATAAGCTATCATTAACTGATGATTTTGGAGTCCATAATCTTTCTGCTCCTATTGTGTCGTTGGTGATCCCCGTGAGGTCAAATCTAGAAATTAGACTTCCTTCTTCAAGGCACATGCCCCAGTCTACTGCATTCCCACGATCTTCTAGTATCACATTTGACGGGTTTGACGATACTGTGAATATCTTTCATTCGCTTCAAATGCCAAGGCAGGTGACTATCAGAGGTAGCGATAACAAACCATATAGGTTAATGGTTAAAAAAGATGACACTAGAAAAGATGCTAAAGTATTTGAGTTCACTACCATGATAAATAGGCTCTTGGGGGCAAGTACAGAAGCCAGAAAAAGGGACTTATCCATTGCCAACTACTGTGTTATACCACTTGCTGAAAATATGGGAGTAATTGAATTTGTGCAAGATGTAGCTACTTTGAAATCAATCATTCACGATACCCGAAGGAAACTTGGCAAAGTGCCTAATGACCGTAGGCTCTTCTTGAAATTGGATGAAGCTCAGAAAACCGTTAAGCTGAAATCAGGCTCGGATTCAAGCTCCATGTCAAAATTAGTTGACTTATTTCAAAGTATTTGTCAAGAGTACCCACCTATTTTACACAACTGGTATACTGAGCAATTTTCCGATCCGATGTCTTGGTATATTGCCAGGTCTAAATTTACTCGATCTTCAGCTGTTATGTCAATTGTTGGATATATAATTGGTCTTGGCGATCGACATTGTGAAAATATCTTATTTTTCAAAAATGATGGTGCTGTGCTACATATTGATTTTGATTGTTTATTCGATAAAGGTAAAACTCTTCCTACACCAGAAATTGTCCCGTTCCGTCTCACCCAAAATATGGTAGATGCTATGGGGATAACTGGGGTAGAAGGTACCTTTAGAATAACTTGTGAAGTAACAGGGTCTTTACTAAGAGAGAATGAAGCTCCGTTAATGAATATTCTCGAAACTCTCTTGTACGATCCATTATTAGACTGGAAGACCCAGCAAAACCCACAAGACCATTTGCGGAGAGTAACAAGGAAAATTAGAGGTTTAGTTGACGAAAAAGAGGGATTGCCTATGAATATTCACGGTCAAGTTGATGTTCTTATTCAGGAAGCTTCATCCGACGAGAAGCTTTGCCAGATGTATGGTGGCTGGGCCCCCTACATTTAAAAGTAACCCGCAATGGAATGTTGTCTATGTATAGTCATCTAAGCTATTTCGTATCTTTATTCCCTCAGTAAATGTATATTAAAATATCTGTATCTGTTTGTATAAATTCCCGTTATCTATCTACCCTATCTACTCTCGATGTTAAACTACCTTCATATGAAGGACCATTTAGGTCTAACTACTGAAAGACGGGCCCATGGGTGGCGTGTCGGGAGGAGGGGGCTTCCTGTGTAGACGACTTGGTGACCTGGAGACTTTGGTTTCAGCCATCTCCAGCTTTGAACTTATAGAGTTGCCCGAGTCAATCTCATTCTCCACCGTTGGCAACTGATTGTTTGACGACGGAGAGTCTACAGCTGATGATTGACCTCCTGAAAGAACACTAGCAATCTCATCGGCACTGTGTTGAGATTCCTCGTTTTCTTCAGAATAACCTACTGGCTTCTCTTGAACATCATGAGATAAGAATGGATCGTCATCCAAATTTTCATCTTTCGTATTCATACTCATTTGTCTGGCATGTCCAGATACCAAATAGTTTTGTGAAGCAAACTTTGAACCAAAATCATAAGAAGGAACATCTTCATGATGAGTATTTTCACTTGTTACATGTCTGGTAGTTGTAGTGGTGTTAGATGTACTGGATTTTCTTCGTCTATTCAGGATCATTTCGGGAGGTGTATAGTTCACATCTTGGCCAGAAGGAGAACCGGGTGCTTTCTCATCTTTGAAATACCATTTACCTATTTTTTTCAAAGTACTTATACCTTTCTTACCAGAGATAGGATCATCTACATTTGAAGGTATAGTATTACCAAATCCAAGCGTCGATGTAGATCTAGGGGTAGCTGGAGTGTCATTGGTGTCAACACTTTCATTAAAACTATTAGCAGATTTAGGTTTTTTCAATTTTTTTGAAAAGTCATTTAAGGTATTAGTGATTTTCAATTTGGAATTCGAAGTAGGTTTTGTCAGACTTAAATCACTAGATCTACTATTAATACTTGCATTATCGTTAAACAGTTCAACTGGATCTTTTAACGAAGAGAATGTATCAGTATCCAAATTAGATCCTTCGGTGCTTGATAACGATGGTGATCTCGCAGACTTGTCCCATATTCCACCTCTGTAAGGTTCGTCTGAAGTATCATAGTATGAAATATCATCCCAGTGAGGTAAAACGAGACTGTCTTTAATTGCGTCTTTAAGCTTTTTCTCAATGGTATTCGTAATAATATTATATGTTAATTGTCTAGAACTTACAATGGGTTCAATCTTTACGTTTATAATTGGTTCATGTTCAAAAGTATACCACACTCTATTAGATGGAGGAGGTTTAATCCGAATGAGCACCGGACCTTGAACTTTCATTATTGTTATGGATAAGAGAACGTCTACTTCTCTTCCTTTGAATCTGGCACCCAAATTGAGGTTTAACTTGGTTGCTAATTGTAATTTCATAGATCCAAAATAGTGAATATGCGCTGATACTAAGAGTTCACCATTTGGATTGATTTCTTTTAAAGCAGGGAAAGTAATATATGGAGCAGAGTTACCAGTTTCTAGTTTAGTGATTTGAAATTTGTCTAAGAAACCTGGTGTCTTGATCTTATTAAGTTTTTTATAGATTCTTGTCTCTAAGTAGTTCCTCAATAGTTCCGTCTTTTGTAATGATAAAAATAGTCTCCCAATCAATGCATTCAACCATTTGGTATGTAGTTGACCTTCAGAGCTGTATAAAGTTTGAATCAAGTTGATCATATTAGCAGTTTCAAAATGAGTAGTCTTGGCTAAAACATTGGGGTCAAAAGGACTATCAGTGTCAGATTTTGTAGCACGAATTAAAGCAAAATACCAATCTTCCTTTATGGAATTTGTTTCACAGTATATGAAAAATGAGCCAGGAGGAGCTGAGAATTTATTTGAAGGATCTAAGATGTCCTTAATATCAATTTTAGTATTTGATTCATCAAACTCATTACTTTGAGATGCAGACTCCATATTGTCAGATAATCTTCTATCTCTAGACCAATTTTTCTTCAAAATTACAATAGCACTTGATTTGATGAACAATTGAGCGTCGGTCATTCCTTTAGGCCAAATAGATATCATATGAGTGGAAAGGACAATAACATGTTTTAAATCCTTTAATTTTTCATTTTTGTAAAGAAATAAGTTGCCATGTTTTAAAACAGCATAGTAATGATGCTTCTTTTGATTTGTCGTGGTATTCGTCTTGGGACTTGCCGCTGGATTGGGAATATTGCCTTCTGCTTTATCTGCTTTTTCACTCAACGACGTCGTGGTGGCAGAATCGCTATCAGAGGCAGGAAGAACAGCATCTGAATTCTTAACTAATTTATATAAGCTAGAATAGGCAGATTTATTATGAGAAGATTCAGTAATTGATTGAGTTGACGAAGAAATATCCTCTATAGATTCAATATATTCTTGAGTAACAGTTATCCAACCAGTTTTATAAGCCTCTAAACCTGACTGTAACGATTCTTCGATTTCACCTGCTTTTAAGTCAGGCTCAGGTGTCAAAACTGCAACCCGAGATTTGTAGGTAGAATCATCATTTTCGGATACTTTAGGATGCAAGAAAATAAAACCAATCACTAACAATGGAAGGAAAGTAATGCCTCCTATAAGATACACATATATGAAGGTAGTAAAGCCCATGCTATGATTTTATTCAACAACTAGCCGTTATATGATGAAATGCACTAAGGAATAATTAAGTAGCAATATTGGCCCGGATCAGCTGGATAATGTATGTCCCACGCACGTGACGTGCCGAGTTCCGACCGTAAGCCCAAAACGGCAAGTATGAAGCAAGAACGGTTAAAGGAAAAAAAAAAAAAAGATTTTTCCGTCTCATTGCTGCAAAAGATCGTAAAAAAAAAATTTTGGAGGGGCGGTACAGCAAAAATTGGACCGGCATAAATGGAATAAATTATAAGTGAAAAATTATTCAAACAATTAATATATTAACGTAAAGTCATAGATATATATATACACATGCACAAAAGATAAAATTAAACAAGGTTACAAGAAGAAATCATTAATTAAAAAATTGCCGGTACTCACCATTTCACTTGCCTTACCGGTAAGGATAGAAGTCTTGTTAAGGTACTTTAAAAAGTCTTGAGGGTCAGAATCGTACTTCTTGTTGCCACTCAAGGATAAAGATAAATGATCGTTATGACGATAATGGAATGACATTTTACCCGAAGAAAGTAAAGGAGATTGAACCGGGTCAATTGACTCCTCGTCTTTACATTCAGGTTTAGCGTCTTCAGCTTCGTCTAGAGATAAGTATTCGTCAAAAGTATATGCAGATTGAGGTTTGGGATTAAAATTAACATTTTTAAAGAAAGGAACGTCGTGCCTGACGGATTTAGATGCTAAAGGTGTAGATGATGAATTGGATAAATTAGGTCTGTTATTCAAAATTGAGAAAGATGAATTATCATTATAAATTTCAATAGGACACTTTTTGAAGTTTGAATAATAAGACCTGATATTATCATTGAGAATCTTAGTAAAACAAACATTATTGTTAGTAGATTCTGAAGATGAGGAGTTATGATGTGTATATTCTTCTTCAGGTTCAGTTTCCGATGAATTTTGATCTTCAATATTAATAATATCATTATTGAATGTAGTTAAACTAAGTAATTTCTCAACAGGATCAATTTTATCATCCACATCAACCTTCCTCTTTTTAGGATTGATATTTTCTGATGAGAAATCATTTATAACTGAGTTTCGCCTCTTGTTGTCAGTTGGTGGCTGTACCCTTTCTATATTATGTAATTGACCCAGTTGTTGAACTTCATTGTTATTAACAGACTGCAAACCTGTAGTGTTAGTGACGGAGTCCCTTACTCTAGTAGAAAGTGTACGAACACGATTAGACTTACGAATTGACATAGTTTGTAGTTATAAAATTTTGAAAAATTTGGAAATGAAAAATAAAAACTTATAATTGACACTGCTAAGCGTTTCAAGAAAAAGTAGATTTATTAAAGCAAAGTTTATCCAGAACCAGTGGATATAAATAAATATGAATAAAGAAAAAAATGAAGCCCAAGCTTTAAAGAGATTTAAAAGTGAAATAAACTTAGGAGGAGGGGAGTTTTGCAGGTTTATATACTGAAAATTTTTTTTTTGTTTATAAGGAGACAAAAAAAAAACTTTTCAGTGTATGCAGGATTATTTATGCATGCGGCTCAAAGATTAGTTTCTGCTTTTTTTATGTTGCGGACTTTCAGTCAAAAATTGCTATTTTTCGTTATGAAAGCTGTTAGATTGGCAGAAATTATTCATTGTAGCAAATACCGATCAGGTAATTATTTTCATTTGTGGTAGGTTCTATCGAATATTATTAGATGCGTGAGTCAAATAATAAAGAACCGGTGGAATAATAGCTAATGCATGACGCACGGTATTTCTTAGTATTAACCTGTTTCTGATTGGAAAACGCACCTGCGACAAAATAATACCTGAGAAAGACAGTTAGAGAAGGTTAAGTTCGCAAACACCGGCATAGAATTCTGGTGAAGAACGATCAAGGGAGAGCGAAATAGTTACACCAATATTTGCTGACAAGGGCAACAGTTTAAAATATGTAGCATTATCTTACGAATTTTTAGCAGCAAGTTTAGCAGCTATGGTGCACGGAGGGGAAAGGAATTTTCAAAGTGCCGTAAATAGAAAGAGGCAAATTTAATTCAGTAAGCATTCGACCAACCGAAATGAATTATTATTCAGTGAATTTTAGGGATATGGTCAATAAAGTTTATGTCTAAAGCCCAAGATTTATCGGAACTGAATAGAAATTATGCAGGGTGTCGAACATTTCAGTTGCTGATAAGTTCATTGTAATCCGAAAAGGGATAAGGGATACATTTTGATGGATTTCTTTCAACTCCCACGACTAGCGATAAGCAAATCAATCGTTCCCCGATTTTAGCTTTACATAAATCTTATCATGATATGATGACATTTGTCTCTATTCGATCCTTGCTATCAGCATACCGCAACTGACTTAACTTTCATGCAGTTCCCGTAATTACTTATAAAATTTCTATGTATTGTCTTGAGAGCGAGGGGAATATCTGAATCCACGTTTATACATTAAACCATTGCAGGCCCCGTTTCATACCGCATTAATTCTATGATGCAGGAAATTGAACTGCTGCTTGACCATGCAAATTTCACTAATTATTCAAATTTTCGCTAATTGTATCAGTGTTCTCTATTTACATTTGAGTATTGTTATGTCGCTGTTTGTTCCAAAATGTTTCTTTTTTGACAGTGCAACCATCGAAAACCTTCACAACTGAATACGTAGAATGTAAATTTATACAATGTTCATATTTATAAAAACTCAGGTGGTTGGATCTAGTCCTTTCCTCTTTGGGTGGGTTCCATAAACGGCTCAATTCAGATAAGCGTGGTGTTCCTTCAAAGGCGCTCACTAAGGTCCTGTTCATCGGGCTTTCAATGAAACGTCCCCGTATTTTATGGCCTTGTTTAAACCTTATCGGAGTACCTCCTGATGTAGACTACTAAAAGCGAAATGGAATTCTCAGTGCTTTTTCTGGAGTATCGTTAAGCTACGAAGAAATATACAGGGACTAAAACAACACATTACACAGGAGATACAGCTACAATAGCGGTCTACGTAGCAACACTAACAAACTGTCGTTCTTAATCAATGTTACACGATTTTGATAGCCACTTCGCTCGTCTAATACCGATTAGCATTTAATACGTAGTATCATTGTATATGCAACATTCCCATTCTCGTTCCCTTCACTCACTCAAATAGCTCTTGGCTGTATTTTGGGCGTGGGCAACTACGTTGACAGGGCCCAACATATTTCCAACACCTGACATAAATCAAACACATCCGCTTGGTATGGGAGATCACCAATGTACCCCAAGGTAATGACAATCAAGGGATGAAACGGCTGCGAAAAATAGCCTGTATAGCGTTAATAAATCTCTTTGCCCACTTAATCACCTGATGGATCCTCCACCTCCTTGGACTGTCACTTATCCGTGCCGGATATCGACATCCAAGTGTCATTACAATTTCAGCTCTGGGTGATTGGCCCCGGTGATCTCTTAATTTAGCATTTTATGCATCCTTTTCTCCTTTGGCTACATGGGGTCAAGGCGATCACTCTTGTTTTGAAATTTTGCAACCAACCAGTGGCTATGCGGAGGTAATACGAGTTAGCTGCATTTACATCCGGCATTATTGGCCCGCGATTCAACAGGATCGGAGCGGGAACAAGAACCCAGAAACATCAAATAATAGAAATTGAGGATTTACAAAAAGTTGACGTAATTTAGTAATATACATTATTGGTGGCCTCTTATAACCACTCACAGCCTCCAATATTGCTGACCAGCCGAACATATGTAGCTATCAAGGAAGTACGTGCAACGATATACCATCTTCTCGTTTACTGGCTTCTTTTTGTAAAATCTCTTTCACCACGAACCTACTGAATTTAAGCCCAAAATCTTCGTGACGGTAGACTCAATATAGAATACTAGTCGAAACCAAATGGTTCTAGTAATATCACTAGTTGTTCCTTGATTTCAGCTTTCATTTGTGATGGCAGTATGCAGTTCTGTTTTTGTTCATTGAAATCCGTATGAATACACTCGAAATTCGCCAACTAGAGCCAAAGCTGGTCAAGATTCTGACAGTATCCTTCGTCTCTATAGTAGGTTGGTGTCCCGTCACCGCCTGTTGTACAATATGTACTTCATAGCCGACATTGTCAATAGGTTTCGGATTTTGCACCTTTCTTACGGGGTCGTTCTTCAACCAAGAACTCTTCAGCCATGTTAAATTAATCCACCTGTCCATAACGCCCACATTCATATTGATCTAACATGATATATAGATGTATTGTATGTTTGGCACTAGTGTTGGGCTCCATAGCATCAGAGGGAGATAGACTTCCGGAGTTCAAACAATGTGTTGATCAATGTCAAAGTCTTATGAGATGTGACGAAACTAATATATTTGAACAAATCGAACTTGAGAGACTACTGCAAGATCAGGGGGTTTATCGAGAACAGGTCAATAACCATCCTCCAGAACTTCTTGGTGCCAACAAGAAAAGAGATGATTTAAATATTCAGATCGAACCTGAACTTACACAAGTACATGATCTGGCTCCGCATGCATATGCATTAGAAGACTTTACTGAGAACTATAAACTACAACCTATATTTAGGATGTTATTTAGATGGGATTGTGCCCTGGAGTGTGACTACAAATGTCGTCAATTCATCATCAATACTAGAGATGTGACTAATTTACCAATGGTGCAATTTTATGGTAAATGGCCATTCACCAGAATTTTAGGTATTACTGAGTTATTTTCTACTTTATTTTCAATTGGTAATCTTTATGTCAATTGGCATAATCTTCATAAGATTATGAAACAATACAATAAAAACAAAAAGCATGGTGGAAGTTTAGACCTCACCAATATGTACAAACAGTACCTCATTCTTTTGGTAGTCTCTTCGTTTGGATGGGTATTTAGTACATTATTTCATATAAGGGACGTCCCACTTACCGAAGTTCTTGACTACTTTGGGGCTTCTGCCATCATATTAGCAAACTTCAATGCAATTACAATCCGTTATTTCAAACTCTTTTTAGAGTCTAAAAAATCACTAAGGAAAGGCTTTCAAATTTCTCTCATCACTGTTTGGATTTTACATTTGATTAAACTAAGAATCAACTGGGATTACTCCTATAATATTATTTTTAATATGATATTTGGTATAAGTGCCATGGTTTTGTGGATTTTACATTCTTTGAATATTACAAAATTATATAATGAGAATGATCATATATACGGTAATTCTATTCAATTACTTCCGTTTGAAACAAAAATCCTTACCAAATTAAATTACATAGGAATTATTTCAAGAACCAAGTTTATTCCGTTACTCCCTATATTTTTAAATATTTGGATATTAAGTGGGATGTCTTTTGAGTTATTCGACTTTGAACCCTGGCACAGGTTAATCGATGCACATTCGATTTGGCATTTATTCACAATTTTCCCAACTATAATCTGGTATGATTGGAATATTTGGGAACTAGAAATGTACAATATTAGTATGGATTTAGCCAAATTCAATTAAAAATAGCTAACGCCACACCCAATGATACTACAATAAGCTAACATAATAATTAATTAATTACAATTATTTATGAAATACATGGAAAGAAGACATGACATCTGTTTAAATGCAAAGGAATGATGGCTGTCGAAAGATGGATGTCGAATGAGTTATGCAAAGGAATGATAGTTATAGGAATGCTAAATTTAATGGCTCTTCAATAGATTTTAAATTGGAAGTTGGGCTTTTCTTTCGTTTCGATGAAAAAATTTAGTTAGACCAGAAACATTCAAGAAAGTTAGCACAAGGCATAATAGTAGTAGCTTTAAAGCAAATTCAACAATTAAAGTGTAGTCCGAGTCTGAAGCCTCGGAATTATAATTTTGTAAATTAATGAAAGGTAATACATATTTAACATTACCAGTTTCATAGAAAGCATGTTCCCTCAATAGAGAAGGGTCAGATGTGGGAAGTGGTACCATAGATATCAAGTTTTTAAATATATGTAAAAGAAATCCTTGATTTAAAATTAAAATAATAGAATAAAATAAAATTCGAGGATAACCGATGAGTTATATTTAAATTGAAATAAATCCCTAAAATTAGCAAGGGATCTGAATCAGTAAATAGATAGGGTTACGCAACTTTTACTCAAAAAGTAAATTTTCATATCACTCAACTAACTTGGCATTTAACAATGTCTGGACTTGTTCAGTACTACATAATGACAGAAATGTTAAGTCATATTCAAACCTTAAACTATTCTTAAATCAATAAACTGAAATAAACTACACGCCATATACTTAAACGGAGCAGTTAGCCAGCCTCATTTTTTTGTTGACAAGGCCACCTGAAATGGAAAAGTAATGAGCAATTGCCAGAAAAAGATGCACTAATTTTAGGACTAGGGGCCAAGATTTTACCACCCCCCACGTTTAGCCAAAATACTAATGCTGAACCCCTCTCCTCAAAGGGGGTCAAATCAGCAAATGTAGCACATTTAATTTATAATTAGACACTAATATTTACATATAATTTTTGAAGTCAGTTTACACTACGATTATTCCGTTACAAATTCCTAAATTGTTTGGTTATGATCATTGACTGCCATCAATTGGATATACCTTGGCATTAATGTAGTGTGACCTCACGGTGACAATATAAATTTTCCGATACCAATGCTCAACTCCGAATCATACTATCAAAGTGATTAAATTTACATGTAAAGTCAGTATATTTCGTAGATAAATCTTCATCTAACTTTAAATTCCTGATTCAGATTAAATTCATTGATCTGGGCGTTTTCTGCTTTGTTTCACTCAATCCTGCCTTCATTCCTGCTCTTTCTGTACTTCACCGCCGTTGGTGTGGCATTAGAATTAGTGCCGCTTCCATGTTTGTCACGTGAGCCGGTTCCTATTTTAACGTAGTGATTTTCCGAAAAAATTTTCGGTTGGAAAATATTTTTCACGATTAAATCCAAAAACGGTAGTGCTATACCATAGATCTAAAAAAGGAAAAGTAACTTTAGGAGAAAACATTTGCCCATAACTATCGGCGGCGTTTTTCACATGCATCAATAGTTGATTCTGCAGTGATTCGCCTTAGAAGTTTTGATTTACGCTATCGACATACATTGGCTAATAATACTGATATTTAATAGAAGCAAAGATAAATAAACCCGTTGAATATTGGAAGTCTGCCATTTGCAAACAAAGGAACTATAAAATTTGTAAGAAGTAAAAAATTCTTCTTCACAGGGGTTTGTAGTTTCATTTCCTGAACTTTCCGAAGATCAGGATTCTACTCCTACTCGCTAATGGACTGGAAGGTCTAGAGGATTCAAAGTTAGACTTTGGCTTTGAACTAAGTGGACTTGTAGACTTTATTGGTTGAACATAAAAGTTGTCATCATGCTTATTGTTAACTGGAGTTTTTGGAGGACTGTATTCGAAGTCTCCACTACTTGGTGTCTTGATTGTATTGTAATTTTGATATCCGATATTCTGACCAGATGAAGAAACACTAGATGCGAAGCTAGACTTGTTTGGCATTCTGGGTGAAGACATCACTGAGTTATTGGATGTATTGTTGCTGACATTAGTACTTCTGGAGCTAATGCTGGCGTTTCTTTTCAACTTGATTGATGGCTTTTGTAATTGAAGTGGTACATTTGCCTTGGGCTGAGGATGGAACAACGTTTGCTTGGTAATTTGTGGTGGACTTGTAAACTCAAAATGGTTGAGACCTTTCAATTCATCAATTGTGGGTTCTGGATATTCTTCTTCACCTGCTATCGTAGGCTCTGGATATTCTTCTTCTTGAGTTAATGCATCAAAAGTGTTTTGTTCTATAATCATCTCAAAAATAACAAAATGTAAGAAATCATTCCATAGTTGAAACAAGGTATCATTCAGCTTATGCTGAAATCTCTTATTAGGTAGATTTAATGATGATTTTAAGTTATCCACCATTGTATCTATCAACTTACCCATCAAATCTCTATGAATTGCCAAATCGTGCACCTCGGTCTTTTCTAAAGAAAAGCTAGTACTCAATGGTGAGCTCAAACTCACATTCATCATTGATTGATTCAAATACATCTTATGATGCATTTTACTCATCATTTCCATAAATTCATAGTCAGAGTCTTTGAAGTGCAAATATACTTGTTTTTTTAACTTTGCGATATCTTCAGGATTGGTAATACTTCCAAAATCGCTGATGCTAAAAACTTGGATATTGTATAAGAAAAAGTCTATCAAATCACTGAAAAAACACATAGTTTGATTTACACCAGGTAACAACTCAAAATAGTTAATCGTAGACTTTAATTGTATGTAGTTGAATTTAACATCTTGATACACGTTGTTCCAGAAGTGATTCGATTTGATCAACGAACGAATATTCAATGGGGCACCATTATCAAAATTGGCCTTGAATGTTGAATATTCTTGGTAAATTCTCTCGATGCCTTCTGAATCTTGATTACTTATATGTATCGATTTTGCAAATCTAGCCATTTCGTCGTCTTCGTTCAATGGCTTGTCATCTTCTTCATCATCGTCATCATTATCCTCGATTTCCTCATCTTCTTCACTAGTAGCCAAACTTTCCCTGAGAGACGGTATAGACAAGGAATCTTTCGATGCTTGATCTATCATGGATGGTAAACCATTTATGGAATTTTTATTCAATAACTCATTCTTTTGCTTGATACGTTCAAGTTTTCGAACAAAATTTAATTTTGGTTTGTTATCTGACTTTCTTTTTTCGTTTAATTCAAACAGAATTAAGTCATAATCGGAATTGAATTGTTTGAAGTAACTATATCTCAACATGTCCAAATTTTTTATCGAAAACAAAGCGCCATTCTCTTCTTCCGTCTGAAGAGATTGATTTAATTTGGAATTGAGCGATTGATAGTTGCTTCCATTGACTAGTTTACCCTGATCCCTCTGGAATTTCTCGATTTTTCTTTCTATGGGAGATAACAATTCTGTACGATCAACGTATCTGTTTTTGCTACTATCGTAAACTTTTTTTCTATCCGATGAGCCTGAAGAATGCAGAGAAACTCCAGTGTTATATCTTCTTAAACTTGAACTTCCTGATGAATTCAGGGAATGGGGACTAGAACCTTTCTTCGACTTTCTTTTCTGAAGTTGTTTTTGACGATGCAGGTTAGCACTAGCATTTGCTGCTAGTAGCATGAAAGCTGACATATGTGGGGGTAGAAAAATTTTGGAGTCAATTGAATAAATTTAAATGTGCAATCGGTTTAAACTGCACAAATGATGTTATTTAAATAAATAAGTATTGACAGGAAGAGTAGATGCTAAATTAAGCTCGTTACAGTCGATTGCAAATTAGAGTTTCTTGGTGACAGAATGGGAACGCAAATCGCCGTATTTTTGTGAGGCACCAAAAATCTTTATTTGGAAACTTGAATGAAAATAGTACCTGTCAAGGTGATAAAAATTCAAACAGAAGTCAGGAAAGAAAGTCTTTTCAAGATTAGGAAATCAATTACTTTATATCATTTTAAGTTGGTATGAAAAAGAAAAGAGACATATGCTTACGGGAATTACTTTAGTAGCGAGAAAACGGAAAAAAAAATAAATTTTAAGTTGCAGCAATGTTGCATGAAATATGCGTAGACAATCGAAAAGCAAGCAAACCATACTTAGTAGTATTAGGCACAAATCACGGTACATACATTTCTAGAACAAGTTGATTCATAAGATGCCGTTAGTTTGCAAAAATAGCCATACATGTTTGGCGAATTTGAAAAAAAAATTTCATTCATAACTTGAAGATTACGAAATTATGCATTAAGGCTCAATTATCAAGCCGAATGCGGTTGCCATTATTACAGTAATACTGACATGCACCTACTGTCTCGACTAACAATAGGCTGCATGCATGTCTCCTATTGACGGAAATGGAAATGGCGTTTGTTGGACACTTCGAACACGACAACGACGTAATGGGTTAAAGTAAGCTGAAGAGGTATTTGAATCAATTTTCGGTTATATACTATCCGTCTACTACATAACCATCAATAAGAAAACGCAACAGAATAAAATGCAACAGAATTAATGAGTTAAACCCGCTCCATGTAACATTTGAGCGGACATATTCCTCACTTAAAATGTCTTAGTTTTAATTTAGTTTAAATGTCAAAAAGTCAAATAGGTGAAACGATAGAAGCACATGATTATACTGATATAACCAAATCAACTTTAGCACTACCCAATTAGGTGTTCGGGGTGAAACGCTACATCGCTTACGCTACAATTCAAGAAACATCTTCTTTCGATGCACTGTCCTGACAAATAATTTTACTGACGTAGTTATGATACTTCAAATGGTTGTTCTTGATGTAGAATGCAAGAGCCGAAGGCTCATAGCGAGGGTACAGGACCGATATTTACGGAGTGAAATTTATTCTATATATCCCTTTAATTGTTTAGATGGGCAACGAATACTCTCGCCGACTTGAAATTGTTAGAATTGAAGATCATATAAAAACTTTATTGTGAAACGGACCTGTCGCTGCTGATTTCCAATTTACCTTTCGTGGATATAAGTAGCGGATGTATGGAGCTGGATTATCTGCAGTCCTTTAACTGCACTTCTCAATTGGTCTGTTTGAACAATATTTTTTCCTCTTTGAGCTCATAATGCCAAGCGACCAAAGGTTTAGCTACTGATCAGCGACCCAATTAAACTTAGCGTTAAACTAATTGTAAATTGAAGTTTAGCCTAAAAATTCTCAAACACGCGTACTGAATGTTACGTATTTTTGATTGTAAAGTAAGGGGAAGTCACTCGCTTCGACATGACAACTAGGGTAAAGTTCCTTTCAAGATTCAAAGTTAGAGGGCGGAACTTTAGTTAAGTGTAACATACCTATTGATTAAAACGATTATGTTTACCTAATTCTTATTCGCTTACATAAATCATCTGGGTAACTAATTTGAACAATTGTTTACTACTTTTAGTTCCTGACTTCTATTGTTAAGCTAGTACCTTATTATACATAAGACGTTTAAAAATATTTTTTGTTGGGCGTAGCGGGGCCGGTTCCGGAATAATGTCTTTCCGAATATAGGAGCGTTTATTTTTTGTTACAAGCCTTAACCTACGCGGCAACAGTACGATGCTTTCTAATAAATATTGTTCATCAATCACAAAAGGGTATTAAATAAAAAATTAAGGATACTATTACGACGTAGAAACTTTATGATTTTTAAAGTGTGGTACAAGTTTATTTTACATGTCGGACATCTGCGTCAAATTTTTATTTTATGCGACCAAACTACGGAATATGGACATGTTCCCCGTGGTGTACTGACCAAATCTGCATTAAGCACGGAAGCTGCAATCGACCCGAACAATAGAAGCCGTCTTTCTTATGTATAACAATCTTACGGAAAGATGATCCTCCTGAGCGTTCTTGTTTCGAGGTGGATGGTGCGATAATTAGCCTACCACTTATTTCCATGCTATTGGTACCTTTGATCGTCAATCAAGACTTTTTTGGATTTAACATTCACTAGCTCTAAAGCAAGCAAGAGATCCATTTACAAAGAGTAATAATTCCGTCAGTGCGTAGTTCGAAAGGTGAATCGATGGTATATTGAAGGGCATCGAGTTACATATTATTTGACAAATGAAGTGTATTAATCGATTCGTACATAAGGAGAAATGTCTTATGTGGTAATGTAGTTTTTCTCCACAGATAGTTTTGCATCGTCTATATTGTTGGTATCTTGTTTCAAAAAATCTACGTAATCTGTTATTTGTTTGCAAACTTTAACCTTATCGGTTTGAGCAATATTCTGCCAGAAGTTATCACTTTCAAGTGCAGTGCATACGACCCATTGTGCAATTGCATTAAATTTTAGTTCCCAATCAACTGATGTTCCAAATTTTTTGTCGTAGTTTCCGGGTTTTCCCAAATATCTTTTAGTATATACATTTCCACCGTATTCATCTTTAATTCCCGGTTGATCATTTTGAACTGGATTGATCTTAGGTTTGTGCACATGTAGAAACAAAGCATCTGGCAAGCTATAGTCCCCTCCTTTCTCTTTTTGGAATCTATCGAAAAGATCATTGGAAAACTTATTATCTTGAAATGGCCAAAGTCTAGAATCCATTTTCTGATCTGTTAACCAACTACTCCAATCCTCAAAAAATTTAGTAGTTTGCTCGGGATCATGTTGAACCATGGTACTTTCTTCGAAACCACCTTCAATTTCTCCATGTTTCTCTCTAAGATAACCGGCAAACCATACTTCATATCTATTTAATGTATATGGCTCATTCATCACATGAAGTGCTGGAGTGAATGTTTCTCTATCACCCATTCCGAAAGTACCTTGGTATAGCAACCTATAGTAATGTGAATAACCATAAACATTATAGTAAATAGCAAGTAATAAACTTTTCAAATGTGCTTTTTTGGAAAAAACGACTTGACCAGATTCTGCTCCCATAGCAGAGGGTACGCCATCTAAGTCATGAAACCATACACCAGAATATTTGTCTTTTTTAACGTATTCCGAGTAGTCATCTTCGTTTGAGATTCCATCACGACGAACAGGCTCACCTACTTTGAATCTTGCTATTTCGTAGTATAAAGGTGCAGCACCTTTATGCCATATATCTGGCCACAAAATCCATTTGCTTGAAATAAATGGCTCGGATTGTAGAAGGAAATCAGGGTTTTTGATCGGTAAATTATCAGCATCTACAGCAATTGTATTATCGAACGATGATATCAAAAAACCTATAGCTTTAAGTTGAAACTTGGCGACATTTAACTTTTCATAAAGTTCAGGTCCTATTTCCCTTTGAATAACCTTACATTTTGCATTCAATGTGGGTAGAAGCTTTTCACAAACATAGTCGTCGTATTCTTCTTCTACATTAAGAATTAATTCAATAGGAAGTTTAGAGCCGAGTTCTCTCAATTGGACAATTACTACCAATGATCCCGTAAGATACACACCACCACCATTAACAATGATCCCGTCACCATGAAAGATTTCATCTGGAGGTGCATCAAGAGCTTTAAGTGCTTTAACAAGACTATCATGATGAGATTGTAAATCATCAAATATTTTTTTATCGAAATGACACCTATGTTCTGTCAAGAATTCATTGGTATAACCAGGACTAAAAGCCTGGAAAAACATATGACCACCAATTGGTTTACCATCAGCAAGAATAGGTAATCTTGGAGATTCGGGAGCATTCGAAAGTACCAAATCTAGTAGAAATGAAAAATATTGTTTGGAATTGTATTTTTTATCTATTTTACCAGACATTGACAGTTCAACAGATTTCTTAAGTTCATCCTTATGTTCATCATAGTATTTTGCCTTCAATTGTTGCCATAATCCGTATGATTTTTGCAGAGCTTCAAACAATCTGTTTGTATAGTCTTCACTGATTTTTTGTCTAAGCTCATCTATAAATTTTGTCTTGAATTCTTTTTGTACTTCTTTTTCAACTGATTTTATCAATTCAGAACTTTGACTACTGGATTTTAATAAAGATGCAAGTTTTGCTTTTGCTCCTTCCTCGTTTACAGGTTGGTTTTGTTTGATGAAATCCTCAAGCTGTTTGTTCTTTTCAATTGCCTTGGAATCTATTAGGTAGAATGTATTCTCTTTTGTAGTAGATATTCCGTAAGGTGTCTCTAATTGATCCGTATATATGTAAGTGAAGAAAAAAAGGTTAGTGAGTACGAGCAAAACAACCGCCGCAAGTAAGGGTCTCAGTAGAGGTTGAGCCATCTAGCGAAACTATATTGACAGACTAGGTTGGGGTTTTAATTTTTTTTGTAATATATTCCGAAGTCGGTCGTCGCGTGGGTCAATTTATATAGATAAAAATAGACTTCAAGTATCGCTGAATTGGAATTTATTAAGAAATCTATAGAACCTAAATTTATGAAATGCTACTCAACCCGGTGTCTCGTAAAAAGATATAGTATATTTGGCAAAGTAAGTGAAATGTTCTTGTGGCTGTATTAAATCTTTTTCTGTCGACAAACTTTTTATTACTTCTTCTAAGCCTACGCATTGCCTGTTTCATACATTTTTTTTAACCCCAGACTTATCAATCTTATAAATACCTAAAATGTAAGCCAATCTCGTGACCACCAAATCAACTGCCATACCAATAGAGTCTTTTGCAAGATCGATTTTCAGCCCGTCTATTTCTTGCCAATTGACTGCAATCTCTTTGACTTTTATTTTTTGTAATTCTGCTAAAAGTAAAACTTCAACATCGAATATCCAACGTTCTGTGTGCATGTAGGGAAAAATTTTGGCAATAGAAGATTGATTAAACATTTTAAAGCCGCATTGAGTGTCATGAATACTTCTAATTCCGAAAATGAAGACCAAGGTATGTAATCCGTACATCAAAAAGTTTCTTATGAAAGACCGTTTGACAACGGCGTCTGTATTGACCATATGAGCACGAGATCCTACCGCAACCCCGGGTTCATCATCTTTCAATTCTTGTTTGAAGAATTGAGCTAGTTTTCCCATATCTGAAAATTTAGTAGCCCCATCAGCATCTGCAAATAGTGCTAGTTTACCTCGAGCATGTAAAAATCCATGAGTAACAGCTCCACCTTTACCTCTATTTTTCTCCAATTTGACCACCCGTAATATATGTGTAGTTAGTTGAAGCTTTGTGGCCATTTCAATTGCGTATAAATCAGTTCCATCACTTGAACCATCGTCTACAAGAATAATTTCATATTGACCAAGATAGTTATACTCTAAATAATCCACTGCTTCTTCGAGCATTTTGCCAAGTCTCTCAGTTTCATTGAAGCATGGGACAATCACTGAGATTTCTATCTCTCCATTTTGCTTATCGGAAGAAGAATCAGGCCTTATACGTGGGGGTAAATCATAACTCTTCCAAGATTTATCGTTGGTAATATATTTTGTTTCTGAAGGAAATGCTAGCCTAGGTGTATGGGAGAAAAATACCAATATCCCGTAAGCCAAGACAAAGAGCAATGCTATAATAACTAGTATCGACAGAAGGATAATCATGTAGTAAAGTTAGCTTGAATATTGATAAAACTGTAAACCGTGTTCATATTTTGAAGTGCCGCACGTGACAGGTTTTTTCACTGACGGTGACACAATTTGAAAAGTTTAACTTTCCACATTTGAAAACTGCTGCAAAAACAGCGAAAAAATCGATCTTTTTGAACTTTTTACCAAATAATGCAATATTTATCAAATTTACATAAAATACATAAAAGTTTTCGCTGAATATAGTGTACACTAATTTATCTTCCGCTTGCCAAACGTGTAACTCTATTATTGAGACATCTGGCATTATTCATAAAAATTTCTACCAATTCTTCAAATCTAATATTATCCTGACCTCCTTTGAATTTGTCGAAACCTTCGAAAAGTTCATGAGTATCAATTTCCAACTCTGCTTCAAATACCTGCTCATGCTCAGCCTGTGACTTTCCCGTTTTTGTTCTTACTTCTTTGGGTATCGAAACTTTGGTTAAGTCAAACGTAGTTACAGTTGGACGGTGCCCATATGAATTTCTCTTTTTAATTCTAACAAGTGATGGACGATTATTTTTCATGATTGCATCTACATTTTCGTCAGGTATTGGATGTTCGTATGAGAGGGATAATCTCAAATCATACATAGATGATGGATTATGAATGTAAAGGTCAGAAAGTCTTTGTTTGTTAATTGCATGACATCTTGGAGGATTGGTATTATTATCTTTTGAAACACGAATAGATTTTGGAGTTTCTCCTCGTTGAACAATTTGATAAAATTGATCTGTTATGTCTGTTTCTAGAATGTTAAACTTTCTTTTCGGCTGTGTCGCCGAATGTTTCCCAGGTTTTGAGAGTTCGTCTTGGTATTGTTTTTCCAAATCATCTAAAAACACTTTCATATCGTTCCAACCAACCTCATGAACTCCTGCGTCAAAGTTAATTCCCAATTTATCAGTATATATACATTCTGTGGAAACGTTGATATTCAACCGACGACCAGCGGCCTTATCTATGATTGTACCAAATTTTAGTTCGAGTTCGACGTATTTTCTGTTTGCATCAGGAATTTCAACAAAATTAGCATATACCCATTCGGCTATAGTTCTAACCACACTTGATGGAGGTATACTATTAGTAATCGAACATTCAAGGTCGGTACTAGTTGTAGATGCACGTTCAAACACGCGTTTATCCGAAAGTGTCGAGGTTTCGGTCTTCTCCACTGGAGCAGCAACATTCCCATTCTGATTGTGTGAATTCCATTCTTGTGCCCATATTGGTGGAGTTGTGTATCGTTTTGGTTTAACTATGTTAGACTCAGCCTTTGATGGTGCTGGTTTTACTTCAGGTTCAGGTTCAGAAGAAAATTCTTGCTTGACTTTCGATTTTTGATCATCAGTTTCAGAGTCTTCTCCGTTTTCCGAGTCTATATCCACATCTTCGTCGTTAGTTATGTCTGCAATGGAGTTCAGTCTTGGTGCTACTGAAACTTTAGCACCAGCATTAGGTCCATTTAAAAGATTGTTTATGGAATTTCTAGGAGCAGCAGATCCAGATTTCAGTGCCGCACCACCTGCTGGTGATGGAGTTGAGTCGCTAGGAGGCGAGTCATTGTTGAGAATTGACCCCACGTTCATTATGGTGTCTCGTAGTTCGAACCAGTAGCTACCTCTTGAAAGTTGTATTTGCGAGCGTGAGTCGCACACGACACAATTTTTCAAAGATACTGTTACCGTTTGGTAGGAACACATCCACTGCATTTAGGGCAAGAATGACATGTTATTCTTACTAGGTGAGTCGAATTACCTCGTGACATCGACCAAATGACGTCAGGATTATTTTACGGTGTGTTTACCTATGAATAGTCTAAAAAATTCATATATTTGAATTGAGTATATAGTAAACTTAAGCGTAGCCTAAATTCTTGTTCAATCTGTCGGCAACAGCATCGATAAATCCTTCGGTAGTAACATAAGAAGATCTATCGGTTTTACCTTGTGCTAAGGCCAAATCTTTAGTCATTAAACCATCTTTAGCAACGGTATCAATAACAGCAGCTTCCAAAGCTTCAGCGAATTTAACAACATCTGGAGTTTCATCTAACTTACCTCTTTGAATTAAGCCTCTGGTCCAGGCAAAAATCGAAGCAATTGAGTTGGTAGATGTTTCTTTACCTTGTTGATGTTGTCTGTAATGTCTAGTAACTGTACCATGTGCGGCTTCAGCTTCAAATGCTTTTCCATCTGGAGTCATTAAGACTGAAGTCATAAGACCTAAAGATCCAAAACCTTGAGCGACAATATCAGATTGAACATCACCATCATAATTTTTCATGGCAATGATGTATCCACCCTTTGACTTTAACATTTGAGCAACCATATCATCGATTAATCTGTGTTCGTACCAGATCCCTAAGTCATCCATTTGCTTCTTGTACTTGGAGGCGTATAATTCTTCAAAAATATCTTTGAATCTACCATCGTATCTTTTCAAAATAGTGTTCTTTGTAGAACTGAATAAATTCAATTTACGGTCAATTGCCAATTTGAAAGAAGATTCAGCAAAATCAGTAATTGATTTATCAGTATTGTACATAGATAAAGCAACACCTGGACTGTCATAAGAGAAAACTTTATGAACTTCAGCTGGTGAGCCATCAGCTGGTTTGAACACTAATTCCAATTCACCGGCTTTTGGAACAACGATATCAGTAGCCTTATATTGATCACCATAAGCATGTCTTCCAATGATGATAGGTTTTTCCCAAGTTGGAACAATTCTTGGAATATTTTCAATAACGATTGGTTCTCTGAAAACAGTACCACCTAAGACATTTCTTAAAGTACCGTTTGGAGACAACCACATTTTTTTCAACCCGAATTCTTCGACTCTGGCTTCATCCGGAGTAATAGTAGCGCATTTGATTCCAACACCATACTTTAAGATAGCTTCAGCAGAATCGAGAGTAACTTGATCATCAGTTTTATCTCTATATTCGATACCTAAATCATAGTATTTCAAATCAATATCTAAGTAAGGAAAGATCAACTTGTCCTTAATAAAATTCCAGATAATTCTGGTCATTTCATCTCCGTCTAAATCAACGACAGGATTTTTAACTTTAATCTTTTCTGGCATAATGAACTGAATAAATAAAAATAATTAATTAGAATTGAATTACTGAATAATTCTTAAATAATGTACTATATATATTTCCCAAGTGGGGTGGGGGTACTATTTATACCTATCTGGAAATTTACAATCGCTCAAACCCGGAGAAAAGTGGAGATTCCGCTGCTTTATTATACCGTACCCCAGAATTACCCCAGAACTTATTGGTTTCCATGCATTTGCTTTCGGTCTTCTTTCCAGATCGACGATTTCTTCGTCTTTACAATGCAATAAGATTTGATTGTTTTAGCTTTCGCTTATCTTACAATGTTATCACTTTTCAGCTTATATATTGCTAAAACCTGATTCGATATAGTGGGGCAATAAATACCGCGTATTGCGTATCAACCCGGGAAAACTCGTTTGAATCCGGACATTTGATTCATACACCCGTGCATACAGAAGTGTGGTGCCCTAAAATCCCGATGCCATGTCGTGTGCCGCTCAACTCAAAAAATCAACTATAAAAGTTTTCTTCAAATAATTATAATACAATAATTTCTACTCTTTATATTGATTAATTCTTTTTCAAAGCGTATGTAATACTCAAATCATGTTATGATGATAACCTAACTCAGCTCACTCAGAGTGTATGCGATGCTGATAACCTACCTATCCAACAATCAATGTTTCTGATCATGAATCTTATTTTGAATTTTCACTAACTCTTCAGGCATATATCACTATGGACAAATTTTAAGCAGGACTTTTTGGTCTCAATTCGTCAATTTCGTCGGTTTGAGGTACTAAGTACTGTGGAACAGGTTGTTGATTTGGCAAAGACTTGTATGTGACTCTTGATTTAGAGTACAAGTCTTTTTCATATTGCTCGACTGAAAAATTGTCAACCAATACGTCTGGACCCATAATTACCCAACCTTTTCTCATTTTTACGGGATGATTGTAGCCTGTAGTACTAGGAATAATATGAAGACGACGGTTAGAGTTTGAAAAATTTTCTGCAACTCTATAAATTGCTTCAGGAACTGCATTGTTACCACAATTCATTTGAGCGCTTTCAAGTTGTAAATCAGTATCGACATTACAATGAATAAGGTGATTATCGGTAGCCCGTCTGACAGTACCCGTAATACACATCCAACAATGCCATTGTTTCTTTTCGAAAAGGGCATCGTTTAAACTATTCTCATAGCCAGGGAAAAAAGGACTATCAGCATCAACAGGAATGAAAACCAATTCCTCTGAACGGCGAAATTTCTTATTCCAATTTTCACTGTTTAATAAACTTGAAAGTTGATTAATTTTTGATGTAGAAGCCCATACAAATAGAAATCCTGGCTTGGAGCACAATTTATGAAGAGGAAACTGAACCAAAAGAGGAAGAATAAGTTGATTTTCCACAAGTGCACCAATCATAATTACGTCAAATTGTACCTTTTCCTCTACCCAAAAATTAAGAGTACTAAGTATTTGATGTGTCTTAACTCTCTTACCATAAGCCTTGACACTGTGAAGTGCAGTTTGTGAAGCTTTCAATTGCTTTAATCTCTTCAATTTCGGGTATCCATCTACTGGGTCCACCTTGTTGCGGATGTAGTACATTGGGTATTGACCCGTGTGAATATAGTGGTTAGAGTAGTCTATCTCATACGCAGTAGAGGGTTTTCTATCAGTTTTTCTTGTTGACATTTAAGTTGATTCGATTGATACAAAGGTGAAAATTTCAATCAAGGTGATAAGTAAGCGAATTAAAGTGATTTGATCAAGATAATTAGGTGCTTAAATGTGGTAAAGTGGTAGCTGCAAAATGAAATGCGACCGATTTAAGGGCGTCTTGTTTCAGATTATGGTGGTATTTTTGCACCTATCGCAATCTCGAACATTGTAAAACACCCGTGAAACAAGTCGGGTAATTGATGTAATCAATCTGCCCTTGGAATTGACGATGATTTGAAAGTTTTCAGTATCGATCCCTTCTACGAAAATTAGACTCACATATGAAACAGTTTGGATGTACGCTAACCTGAACCAATACTTTGTACTCTTTCAAAGAAGGCCTTGATCCTGCTCGTAAATAATATGAATGTATCCGGCACTTTCTGAAACTGTTTAGCTCCGTGGAGATGATTGTCACTGTTTGGAGCTACATGTTAGTAAATATGAAGTCGTCATGGAACCCCGTAGTAAATAATGAATATGTCCTGGTATATGAAAGAAACGTATTGAAATCCGTTAAGGGTTCCTAGAGTCACCATTGTAATTCATTTCCTTACTGGCTTAGAATGATTACGGAAACGATAAATGATATACTATTCAAAAAGCTGATTCTGCTTTCCCTCTTGGGGCTGAGGCCACCATTAAACGCTTTAGCATCACAATTCGTGGCTTACAACTCAAAGGTCTTTTTATGGATAAGTTCATAATCTAGTAGGCACATTGGCTTCTAATTCGATGAAAAGTCCGCCTGATGTACATTAACTCTAGGTACCCCATGTCGATATTAAACCACAAAACCAGTATATGGAACGTATATCCATTCAATAGGTTTGTTTGCATCTTGTAGCTAATTGATAGTGAAAAATTGAATCGCCCAATCGCTTATTCCCTATCACTCTGCTATCAATGTGAATGAGTTGGCTATTTTCTTTAAAATACTGAAAACAAGCTAAATATGTAGTCAATGATATCTTGATTCACACATCCCGTAAACCCTCACTCTACAAAACTTTTCAACGTGAGGTCTAATGTATATTAGATGAATATAAATTTATAATGAACATCTACCCGTCTTTGCAAACGGTATGTGTAGATATTTTATCGTTAAATGGGTTGGATTATTCCTTTTAGCTCATTGATGGTTGCTTTTTATGAATGTAAATGACGGATAAATACACTACGACAGAAATATGCTTTTATCGATAGATATCGTATCTAGGCCTTGACAGTTCTTAAACCATGATTAGATCTGAAAATAGAGTCACCTTCAGAGTAACCTCTACCTAAACCGAAACCGATTCCAATCCATACAGGGAATGATCTTCTCTTAAAGAATAAGATGGAAGCTAAAACACCACCACCAAAACCTAATCCGGTTTTAATCAAAGCATTTGACAAAACAACGTCCCACTATATTAGTTAGTATATACTTGAAAAATCTCATGATAATTTAACATACCTTGTCGTTTAATAAATTTTGTGATGGCGATTGAGGAATAACTTTTTGTTCACTAGACATTTTCTTTATTATTAGTAAGATTTCAATTGGTTTTCAATATTTAAAACTTACGTTTTGTACTACTAGGTTAAAATTTAGCTTTTTCAAGTGTTTGTATGCTCAGTTTCGGATTTCGTTGCGAACGAAGGTGGTTGGTCGAGAATGATTTTGTTCGATATGCAGGATAAACCGTGTGGTGTACGGGACTTTTGATGGCAAAAATACTATAACTACTGATTACCAATGTACAACCCGTATCTGACTGTAGAATGTTGAAATATACTCTATAGCCTTTAAGTGATTGATTTGATGTTCGACTGTGAATTTTGCTTTATTTCTATGAGAAATAAAAGTAGTTCGTGTCGGTTGAGTGTTTGTTAATTTAAATCTATGCATTACTATAATTTATTTAGTCATCTCTCCATCCCACGAAAACGTCATCGGTTCTAAATCGTTGAGTACATACGGTATTCTTCATGTCATTGATTTCACCAATTCTGTATTGTAACAATCCAGCATGTGCAATCATAATACCGTTATCAATGCAAAATCTTTCATCGGTAGCATGAATTGAACCACCTTTACGATCATTCACCATAAGTTCCATCATTTGCTGTAGTCTTTCGTTAGATCCAACTCCTCCGACGATAAGAACTTGATTACTCTGTACATGTGCCATTGCCCTCTCTGTAATTTCTACTAACATCGAGTATAAAGTCTCTTGAAGGGAGAAACAAAGATCTTCAACCGTAATCAAATTTCCTGTTTCTTCGTCTACTAATTTTTTGCTTTTGGGATTCTCACTGAATAAATCCTTAGCTAAGGCATTTATGTGTGCTAATATTCCTGACATTGAGATGTCCATTCCTTTGACAGTATAAGGTAAAGGAACAAGATGTTTACCCTTTTTAGCTAATTGTTCAATATTATAACCAGGAGCTGGATCATTAGAAATTTTAAGTGTTCTAGCAAATCTGTCTAGACAGTTACCGATAGCAATATCCAAAGTTTCTCCAAAAATTCTATACCTTTGTTTGGAATAAGCAATAACTTGAGTGTTACCTCCACTTACATATAACACCACTGGATTTTGAGCACCAGTGATTTCTCTTCCCATTTCAATGTGGCCTACACAGTGATTCACTCCAACTAAAGGAAGTTTCCAAAGCTGAGATAATGTTCTAGCAGCAATGACAACACTTTGTAAAGGTGCACCCATTCCTGGACCTTGAGTGAAACATATGCAATCTAAATCTGATCCCTTGATATTAGCATCTATTAAAGCTTGCTTAATGATTCTCACAACCCAATTACGGTGATGTCTTGCAGTATCACGAGGAAGAAATCCTTCACCAGGTGGACTCACATAAGTATCTCTTACGTTTGCTAATACTTCTGCCCTATTAGTAGAAGATAACTGGCCCTTATGATGTTTAATTACACCTACGCCTAGTTTATTTGCAGAACCCTCTAGACCGAGAGCAAGATAGAATGACTTCCCGGGCTTGCAGAATTTGTCCAAGTCCACCATGAGTATCAAATATATCGATAAAAAAATTAGCTATCTAGTGAAGAGATTTGAAGTAAAAAAAATCGTACTTATCTGTGCAGGATATTGAGAATAAAATATCAAAACATACATTCTTTATTTTGATATTTAAATAAATCCACAAGGGACCCGCATTCGAAATGTTGAATTCTGCACTTGCCGGTATCAGGCAACTGTGTGAATCTGTTGATAGTCTCACATTTGAACCACCTGGCATATTCACTAATGCTATCATCACCAAACCTCCAATTACTAAACTCTTGAAAGACGCGGCAGAACATGAACAAGCCCTCTATAAAATTACAAAAGCAACTAAATCGGCGTTGACAGGAGGTACTACGAGAAGATACAATCGAAATAATTTCAGAGAATTTAGTAGACTAGACGATGATTTAAGTACAATAGACCTTAAACCAGAGAGAATAGATGGTAAATCCACTTATATCGAAAGTAGTTTTAATGACTCAACAGAAATCCCCAGAGAAAGGCGAACAGCGGTTAGAATACCCGAAATTGTAAAACTTTCTGCAATTAGTGATAGTGTTGAAACTTCTAGCAATGCCCAATCGGAAGCATCTGAATCTGATCCATTTTCTTCACCTTCTAAGAAATCAGGTACTCGCTACAGTTTAATACCTGAAAGTGTCTCAACTTCTGATAATGTTAATGACCTATATTCAAAGCTTATGCAAGTCATGCAAAAATATCCAACATTGGTAAGTAATAGAGATGATGTTTATCAAGATATAAATGCATATCAAACTGAATATAATCAACTTACAGAGGAAATAAAAGAGCTAGAAGAAGTCGTTTTAGAGCAAAGATCACAATTAAATCAATTCAATGTAAGTGATTTCAGTTCACCTGTTAAAGAAGGAAGGAATATTCAACAAGAACAGGAGATTGACATTGATGATTTAATTGCTCAAGAAGAGGAAGAAATCAAACAATTAGAGGATGAACTTAACGAAAAGAGTAGATTAAAAGCTATTTAATCTTTGTATACTATAGATATTATTAAATTGATTACCATTTAATACTTGTAACTTGATAGTATTTTAAGTAGGACTACACCTGTTTTTGAATTAGGTTGGTCTATTATTATATATAAAAAGAGTATATATTATATTAGAAAACTTAGATGGAGGATAAGATATCGGAATCACCAGCATCTAAGACAGCTAAAGTACCAACTCTGAATAATTTACCACAAACGGTACCTAATTCATTGTTACCACCTTGGAAGTAGTAAACTTGAGTTTTAGATAACATAGCGTAGTATTCTAATTCAGATTTTCTCAAAACTGGGGTGTTACCGGCAATGACAATTAACTTAGCTTTACCTGATCTTAAAGCCTTAACGGAAGACTTGTAACCTAAGGTATATTTACCAGATTTGATAACTAAACCTAATTTAGAACTGATAGTTTCTTGATTTTTAACTTTTGGGGCCTGAATTTGTTAGTAAGAGTTTATCAGAAGATACATAGACGATGTCAAAAGGATTAAAATGATTTTTATCATCTTAACCATTAGCTAATTAATGCTCTATGTGAGAAGTATACGGACCATCTCTGTGTTGTAGTATTAGTACACTCCGGTCTTGGATTGATAATAAAGAAGGAATATAATTTTTTCAATATGAAAATTTACCTCATCTATGGAAAAGGTTGAGAGTCGTGTGCAATTCGCAAAAGTCTCACACTAAAGACATAAACAGTCACTCGGTGCACGTGATGCTCGCACTGAGTCTGAGATATTTGCTTATGTAACAAACCAAATTTCGTTCTCTCTGTTAGTAGCTTCGGTCGCGGTAGTGCCTGTGTTCACTCGCAAACTTTTCCTTCCACATACATAAAATTTTTACTTTCAATATCATATTCTGGTGTTAACTAACAAACTTGGTATGTACAGATCCACCATTAAACAAGCCTAGGAATATATAATGATGTCCAGTATACAAAAAAGATTTCCCGTATTATACTCCTTATGATCCTCCCCCATTTATATCAATGAATAAAGTTTGAATTTTGTTGAAATTTACTGAAAAATTAATGACAATCATAAAACTAACCCCTTTCCATAATTACTTGACAAACATATGACCATCGATATTCTTAGGCTAATCAAAATAACCGTTATACTAACAATTTAGATTAAATATGAAGATTGAACTTGACTCCTTTTCAGGTAACAAGATTTACCCAGGTAGAGGTACTTTATTCGTTAGAGGTGACTCTAAAATCTTTAGATTCCAATCCTCTAAATCTGCTTCTTTATTCCAACAAAGAAAGAACCCAAGAAGAATCGCTTGGACCGTTTTATACAGAAGACAACACAAGAAAGGTCTCTCTGAAGAAACCACCAAGAGAAAGTCTAGAAAGACCGTTAAACACCAAAGACCTATCGTCGGTGCCTCTTTAGAATTGATCAGTGCCAGAAGAAACCAAAAGCCAGCTGAAAGAAAAGCTGCTAGAGAAGCTAGAGCTGAAAAAGATAAAGAAGCTAAGAAAATCGCCAAAGAAAACAGAAAAGCTGAAAAAGCTAAATCTGCTGCTGCCGGTGCTCATGGTAAATTCTCCAAGCAACAACAAAAAGGTGCTTTCCAAAAGGTTCACGCTACTTCCCGTTAAGTAAAAATTGTGCCATAGGTATATTTTTGTTTATAATATAAAAACATAATTAAAAATTAATTTGTATCTAAACTTTTAGTTTATATTCTCCTCTTGCAATAGTACCTTTTGATGTTCTACTTAGTACAACTTCCTTGTTTACAGCGTCAGTAAATCCAAAGTAGAAGCTTTCTGTACTATGACAGTAATGAAGTTGAGCACATTTGCTCTCGACATCTTGAACGATGACTACAGCTCCAGCGTATATATCATCTCTAATAAGTTTCTCGAGGCATTCTCCGATATCTTCATCGTCCACCTCTAGTAGAGCATTGGTGATAGAACTAGCTAATCTGGAGCGGATTATGTTTTCACCATTTCCGCTACACATGGCCGATATTCTTGTGCTACCTTTTGATATGGTGTCAATGGCACATCCAGGTACACCGGCGCAGCCAACACGCCCTGGTAACTTGTAGAAATTTCCTCCTGATGAGGAAGCTATCAATGTCCTGTCTGTTGTTATCTCTATGACACCAATCGTATCTTGGACATTATCTTGTTCCACCTCAGATATTGACAGTTGATATTTAACGAACAGATTATAAAGTTCGGCAGCTTTCTTCAGAATTACCTCTTTGTCTGTCTCAGTTGAATCATCATGGAATTCAAGCTTTTGTTCCGTCAATAAACGATCGAGATCACGAGTGGGATCACCATATAACACCACTGGCTTGGAAAGCTTAAGCTTTTCGAATAATGTTCCCTCAGTATCGTATAAAAGGTTTAGTTTTTCCATAACTGAACGAGTTCTTTCAATTGGATGGATACAGCTAAGGCCACTTATTGTTAACTGAGTAGGAAATGTTGTAATTTCAATAACGCTGGCATCACACTCCACTTGACCATATATATCTAAACAAGAACCGAATCCGGTATTTGTCAATTCATTTTCTTCTATTATACTACATGCATTTTCAACGGATTTTTGCGAGAGGCCTGATTTTATGAGACTTTTATGCTTATTTGTGTTTGCCAGTGAATGTCTTCCTGCTCCAATATGTAAAACTCGTATTGTCATATCATAGCTTAAGACGTAGAGATGAAGAAAGAGATAAAAAGCGCACCGAAAAATCGAGTACCAGAATCGAACTGATGGTGAGGGTCAAAAACACCAAACTGAGGGTCAATTCCACTTAAAAGTGAGCGAAAGTACCCTTCTGAGGCTCAAAAAAAAAATGAGCTGAGGGTCAAGAAAGAGATACACGGTAACTTACGCATGCACAATTCCAGCGAAACTAAAATCGTTTTTGCAGTAAGTTCAATAAATCTATCATAACAAGATTAAAAAAGAAATGGTCCCTAGCAGGATCGAACTGCTGATCTTGGCGTTATTAGCACCACGCCTTAACCAACTGGGCCAAGGGACCTGTTCTTGTTTAGTAGTACTTTTACTTTTTTCATACCGAAGATGCAGGAAAGAACTCAACTGCTAGAAGGATATTTAGTTGAGGTAGATATTAGTATAGAATACTTGACAGGCATCATAATAAATTTCATGAGCAGAGGCGTAGCCAGAATTATTTTGGTAAAGCTTTTACTTGTTTCGTATAAGAAAACTAAACTTTCGTGAATGATCTCTGAAATGAAAATGTTACAACACTAAAAATGATGAGAGAAAAGCTAATATAGCGCATACTAAAAGTAATATAATATCCTGTAGATGAGCCCAGAAGTAAGAACGAGGAGAGGTAGATGTTTAGTGAGTCCTTTCAGCATGTTGTAGGAGCTTCGGCTCGATTTTTCACTAAGCTCTTCATTTCATCAATTTTAGAAGTTTCATAATTTCCTGAAAAGCCTATATGGTATTTCAATTAAACCTCTATTCTTGACCATAAGTCAGTAAAGGGTTAAGTTTATCCCAGAGTACGAGGGTGCTTGGACGGTGATTTGTTCTGATTGGCCCAAGGGCCACTGTTTTGCAACCATGCACTTTTCATTTTACTAAAATAAAAAGGCGTGTGATTTCCAAAACTTTCCACGAATTGGTTTGAGTCTCTCTTATAGCTTACCTAGGCACTTCCATCTTTATCAGCTTTGAGCTAGTAATATCACGGGCAATGACATCGTTGATGGAGTAGATACGAAGCTATTCAATACCGAGTTCAGAGATTCGAAATTGCTTTCGTGGTTTTCCGTGGTGTCGTAGTGAACCACGAATTTGCAACCGGATTCCAAGCATGTATTTAATAAAATTCATTTCGATATCAGTAGAGAACTAAAAGCACTCTTGAGTACTTGATATCGAACAAACTTCGAAGTTTGATGTTATACAAGAAAACAAAGTGGTACAGTACCTACATAATCACCCATTATGTTAATTCTACATTTTTTAACTACTGACGAGACGATATTCTACACCTGACTGGGATAAATCTTTGTAGATTGCAATTTGTAAGTATGTGTATGTATTTCAAGACTATTCATTGTACTGAATGAGAAGATTTTGGGCTAGGACTTTTGACTATAGTAAATTCTGCTCTTCCATTTTCTATTTGAATGATTCTATCAACTTCATACTCGACATTCCTAAGTCTAAATTCAAATTCATTTTGTATTCTTCTTGTTTCTTCCCATTGACGTAAAGCGAGGTTATGTGTTGCAATTGAGTGAGATCTCACGATCATAAGACACTGACAAATAAAGCCAGCTAAACCAACTAATTCCCACATAATATTGGCACAAATGTGCGTTTATCCGAAAAATTGACAAAATTAGCTTTTGTTAGGAATAAGTCATTCTTTTATCATAATATTCAAAAATTTCAAAGAACAAGTCATAGTCAGCAAACTAACTCTGTTGAGAGGTTTAGTCAAGGTTTAGGTCAAATTTGGCTTATATCTGGTGCGTTCTTGAAACCACGTTGACATCACCGCAAGTTGCAACCATTACCAACTAGGGAAATTTTTAAGTTGTCATGACCATATGCGTAGTTATCCAACTATACTGTCATTAAGCTACAAAGTGATGCATGGAATCTTGTATGCAAAGAATTGTCCTTACGTTTCCTTGTATTATTTGTAAAGCTATATAGTTTAGAGGACTATGTGCAGGACGATATTTAGCAATATCGAAACCCATCGTATCTAGATTTTGGCTTTAACATTTCAACCCCACATGGTTAGAATACATAGAGCCTTCAATTATTTGGGCTACGGAATATACAATGATTTGAAAAGTCGGATACCTTACTATAAGTCAGACTTTATAGATGGATATAATTACAGAGTCATCCCTTCCACAACATATATATTCTTCACAAATTTGCTACCTGCCATTGCTTTTGCGCAAGATATGTTTGACCAGACTGGTAATCTGTATGGTGTGAATGAAATTCTAATGAGTAATGCTATTGCAGGTGTTGTGTTTGGACTATTTTCCGGTCAACCCTTATGCATTGTTGGTATAACTGGTCCTATAGCCATTTTCAGTTATACCGTATATGAACTAATAGAACCAAGAGGTACTCCATACTTTGCATTTATGTGCTGGGTATACTTATGGTCTATGATAATGCACATTGTAGTGGCATTGTTTAATATGGTTTCATACCTCAAGATTATTAGTGCATTCTCTTGTGACGTATTTGGGTTTTTCATATGCATAGTTTATCTTCAGAAAGGAATTCAAATTCTTAATAATCAGTTTAACAATGTTGGATTGGCTAGTGGATATTGTTCAGTTATGATAAGTTTATTGATGGTTATTTTCGGAGTTGGAAGTAGTGTTTTTGGTACTTCCTTACATTACTTCAAAGGTTGGGTAAGAAAAGTTTTTGTTGATTACGGAGTTCCAGCTTCAGTGATATTCTTTACTGGTTTTGTTCATTTTGGCGGTCATTTACTAGAGACAGATTTAGCTTCTCTACCAATTACTAAATCTTATCAACCAACTATGCATACAAGTGATAGGACTCGTGGATGGTTCATTCATTTTTGGCCAGATTCAAGTGATCAAAATGCAATTAATGTCTCAGATGTCTTCTTAGCTATACCTTTCGCTATATTAGTAACATTTCTATTTTACTTTGATCATAATGTTTCATCGTTAATGTGTCAACTGAAAGAGTTTCCGTTAAAGAAGCCCGCATCATTTCATTGGGACTTTCTTCTTCTAGGAATAACAACTGGCGTTTCAGGATTAATTGGAATACCTGCTCCCAACGGTTTGATACCTCAAGCACCATTACATACGAGTTCACTAGTTGTTCATGATTTACAAACAGGAAAACAATTGTCAGTTGTAGAGCAGAGAATAACCAACACTACACAAGGTCTCTTAACTTTCATGATGATGACAAGGCCATTTTTAATTCTATTAGGATTAATTCCTCAAGCTATTTTATCAGGGCTATTTTTCATTATGGGAATTACAGGTCTACATGGCAACATTATTACCAATAGGATAAGATATATTTTCATGGATTCTAACTACATTCACAACGATCCATCTTGTCCTGAAATCTTCAAAGAAATTGATAGATTACCTGAAAAAAAATGGTTCTATTTATACTTAGCACTACAAGTAGTAGCAGCAGTAGTAGAATTTGTTATAACATTAACTAGAGGGGCAGTAGCATTTCCAGGAGTATTAATGTTTTTCGCCTTTTGTGCTAAATGGCTCTGGCCCGTTATAATACCAAATCATATGCTAGAAAAGCTCGATGGTGAAGTAGCTGACGAATTTATTGTGGAAAACTTGCAAATCATTGACAAATTGAATGCAAAATACAATAGTGATTCAAGAAAATCATCTATTGAATTGCATGATATTGTGATTGATCATAGAAGTTCATAATTACTTGATATGACACATGAATAGTGATTAAATAGTAACCATTAAATCATGCATTAAAGTATTTGAATAAATATTTATTACTAGGTATATCAACCTCCCAAAATAAAAAAAAGTAGAGATTGAAATGACAATCTTTTAATTCCTGAAAGAATCCACTATGGAGACTTACACTTTTATTTTTGAAACATCAGGTTTTCGTTTTATTTGTATTTTATGACGAAGTTTTTTTTAATTTTCTTGTTTAAGTATTGATAGATTATGGACAAGGATATGAGATTTGTTGATATGATTTTCAACAATGAAATAATTATTTATGCAGATTCAGGTAATAACCATTGTTCAAAATTGGCTTTCACTCTTAATTTGATATCTTCTATATTTTTACTTTCAATTTCGTTTATATCACAATCAGTTTCTAAATTTTCACAACCTTTAACTGAGCTTAATATAATTGAATTTAATTCTTGTTGTTTTTTGACTTCGTCTTCTTCTTCTAAGCTATTTTGAATTCCATTTATGATTATTTTAACACGCTTAAAATCCAAAATGAGTTGTAAACCAACCCAACCATGTTCTTTATCCATATTTTTTCTTAAAAATATATCTCTGATTAAATTTTCTAAAGAAAAGTAGTAATCAATTTGGTGAGTTAAAGCTTGTCTTGGATCTTGCTTTGGAGAAATTGGAGGTGGAATTTGAACTGGTGGAATTCCTGATGGGGTGACAAAAGGAGGGATAGCTGCAGAAGCGAAAGGTGGATACTGTTGAAATTGTTGAGGATATTGGTTTGGAATGAAACTTCCATTACTTATCGAACCATTACGATAGTTGTCATTTCTATTATTATTGTTATAGTTATTTCTTCTGTATTGACCATTTTGAGGTCTAAATTGACGGTTATTGAAAGCATATTGATTTTGAACATATTGTTGAGGTTGGTAGTAACCATTCAGTTGAGGTACTTGGCCATTTACAGGATTAGAATTATTAAATCTAGGTTTAAACAGTTGAACATCCTGATTATTGTAGCGTCTATAATTTTTTTGATTTCCGTTATAGTTATTACCGTTAGATTTCAGTTTTGAATCATCTTGAATATTTACATGACCATTTGAATAGCTTTGTTGACTTGAATCTTTAGCTTCTTCATCTAAAGAATTATACTCGACAGACTTATTAATTTCAGAATCGGGTATAACTTCATTTTGAGAATGCGATTGATCTTGATTTTGTGGTTGATGTAAATTATTTTGAGTAGATTGACCTGAAGAAGACTTTCTTTTACTTTTGTTACTCTTTCTTCTATTTTTCTGTTGATTATTTGTAGTATTTGAATTATTTGAATTAGATCTTGGAGTTGATAAAGAAACTTTAGCATTGATTGGAACCCATTTATTAGTGATTGGTTTAATAAATTTTTGAGGACCAGATTTACTAAAAGTTTCATTTACAAGTGCCTTATCAGGAGTAGGCCATTTATATTCATCAACATTTTGAGCTGGGTCATCTGTAGTTGTAGAAGAACCCCAAGCTGATTTAGTTGGAACTGGAGCAGGTGCTAAAATTTTCTTTTCCTTTTCCTTTTCTTTTTCTTTTTCTTTTTCTTTTTTAGCAGGAGTTTCAGTGGTTGATTCAGCAGTTTCCAAATCTTCTGAGGGTAATTGTTGAATTTGTTCAGAAGGTTGTTCAACTTTAGACACTACTGTTTCAGGTGAAGCAGAAGTAGAGCCAGAATTGGCGGCAATATTGGCGTAAGAAATCGACATTTAAAGACAAAAAGAATTTATGCAGAGGAAGTTTCAAATCTGACAGATACGAGTAATTTAAAAAGACTCAAAATTGGTAATATCTATGAAGGAATTGACAATTAAAATAAAAAATTGAAGGCTCTCTTTAACAGAAGTGAAAACCTTTTACTGATCTTTGAAAAGAGGTTGAAGAATGAAAAAAAAATTTTAATCTCAACTAAAGGTCTTAAAGAGTTCACTAACGAATAATCAACTGATACTATACTTTTTAAGTAGTATAATGTTTGCCACTAGAAAAAAATTTGAAAAATTCACAGACTAACTTTTTTTTCTTTCGATATATATAATTTTTTTTCACTAGTCAAAAAATTTTTACCACCTAAAGAGAGCGCGCACACTGGATGAAAATTGAGACGTGGTACAGAAATGAATGTCGCACTGGAAGGAGCCGAATTGAGCGTAATGGGCTAAGTTAAAATATGGACCGGAAACATCAAGACAGCGACAGGTTAAGGAAGTATAAGTTTTGCACCAGGTTTTACCACAAAAACCCATGAACAATGAAGATCTGATCTTGACGGCATCAGGAGCTTAGATCTATAGTTTGTGAATAGCCAAAACGTAGAAAAAGCTATATCAATAGCACCAATATAATGATACTAATGGTGCGTTACCAATAGCTCTTCTTACTCGAATCATCTAGCACCAACTTGGCCATAAATTTCCACCAGTTCCAAAACAGCACCGAATCAGGCTCCATAATAGGAATTCTAGGCAATTAGGCAATCAGCAACTTCATTTAGCAGCCATGAGCTCCACGTGACCTCCAAACATCCACGGCACGACGATGGTCGTATCCCTTCAAAATTCCGGTGACCCGTACCGCCGGTTTGAAGGTGGATACTACTACAATAACAGGCTATTATACTTGAGGTTTTTAACTTCTAATTAATCTTTTGACTTCAATTTAGTTTTTTCTCAATAACTCCTATAAAAACCATTCTTAATAATGGACGTACTCAATAATCCTTTATATCGTCCTATTCTTGAAATAATAAGATCTTCAAGAAATGGGATAGTGTATGGGGGAAAATTAAGATTTAGCCATGCTCTTGTGATTAACCTTTTATATCGTTCAGGTCCATTAAAACCACGATTAATTTCTACATTTAAAGCTTCTAAAGATCATGCTCTGGTTTTAGCAGCATTTGCCGTAATATATAAAACCGCTCTTAATTTATTACGAACAGAATTATTCTTTGGTAACGATTTCAGCAATCAGGGATTGATGAAATTTATAGCTGGTGCTTTTGGTTCATGGATAGTTTACTCTCAACATTTTGATTATTTCCATCCAGGTATTACTCATCAAATAACTTTATACTGTTTCAGTAGAGTTCTTATTGCACTGGGAAAAATCTTTTTAGATTACTACTTAAACTGTTTTCAACCAAGTTTACCAATTAACAATAAACAGGTTAAATTTAGAGATTTAAGTGTTAGTCAACAAACTAAATTAAAATCACACATCTATGATAAATCATGGAAATATTTTGCTGTGTTAACTTGGGCACTTGTTATGTTTATTTACGACTTCCAACCACAATACTTACAATCTAGTTTGAGACACTCTATGGCATATATTTACGATGTGGAAATGGATGTGTGGCCCACATGGAGAGACTTTTTCGGAATCTAATTAACGCAGACGGCATAGGGCAAATAAAATAGCAAACTGATTCGATTATGTTTACAGGACTACCGATACAACACTGAATTGAGTCTTTAATTGATAGACTCGGTTTAATGTGGACGCTGTAATGCCATTGCAAAAACGTCAAAATCAAGTTACTAGCCGACAATTAGTCTCCAAAAATGTCATGCTATACACGTCACTAATATCAAGCTACGTGCCAAAAATATCATGCTACATGCCAAATATCAAGTTACACGCCAATGATGTCTAGCATAACACCAAACCCATAACCACCCCTTCACGAAATTGGCCATTCCAAGCTACCATCTCCAAAATACAACTCTGAACATTAATCGGGTATTACTTGTTCAGCAACCATAGAAAGTTCTACCATAATTAAATATCTTCTCAAACTTTACTTAACAAGGTTTATTATAGGTATATATATACCAAATCCTACAACTTTACTCTACTTTCGACAAGACCACTTTCAAATCAGTATTCTAAATGCCACCTTACCTTTAGCATGTAGCAGATAAAGTTAAGGTTGCAAAAAGCTTAGTAATCGTGTATGGCACGGACTTTTTTTTTTTACAGCGTGTTCATATCCACGTATATATACGCAACCATTTCCATAAACGTAAATTAATTATTATAATATAAAATGAAGTTTTGGAAATTTTCCTCTACAGCTTTAGCAGCTTTATTAGCTTCTGTTTCAATTGTTTCAGCTAGTGGACCAACTACTGGAGATGCTATTGCAGACCCAAATTCTGCAGTTGTTAAATTAAGTGCCAAAGAATTTGAATCTTTCATAGAAGCCAATCCATTAGTTTTAGCAGAATTTTTCGCTCCATGGTGTGGATATTGTAAAGCTTTAGGACCAGAATATTCTCAAGCTGCTGATGTTTTAAATGTTTCAAATCCAAATATTAAATTAGCTCAAATTGATTGTACTGAAGAAGAACAATTATGTGCTGATCATGGAATTAGAGGTTATCCAACTTTAAAACTTTTTAGAGGTCAAAATGTTGAAGACTATGGTGGACCAAGAGATGCAAGTGGAATTGCTGAATTTATGATTAAACAATCTTTACCACCAGTTGTTGAAATTTCCAATGAAGAAGAATTTGAAACTATTTTATCTCAACAAGAAAAACCATTTATTGTTCAAGTTTATAATCCATCATTCGATCAATCTGCTAATGAAACTTTTGTTGAAGTTGCAAATGAAAAGAGAAAAGATTATACTTTCTTATCAATTAATTCACCTGAACTTACAACTTTATTGAATGGTAAAATTAATACTAATTTAAATAAAGTTAAATCTCCAAAATACTTATTAATTCATCCTTCTGATTTACAAGATGTTAGAGAATATACTGGTAAAGAAATTACCGCTGAATATTTGAAAGAATTTATTGATACTGAAGTTGTTCCTTACTTTGGTGATATTAATAGAGATACTTATATGATGTATATGAGTAGTCCAGTTCCATTAGGTTACTACTTTTATAATTCTCCTGAACAAAGAGCTGAAGTTGAACCACTTTTCAATAAATTGGGTAAAGAAAATAGAGGTAAAATTAATTTCGTTGGTTTAGATGCTAACTTATTCGGTCGTCACGCTGAAATTTTAAGTATGAACCCAGAAATTGTTCCTTTATTCGTTATTCAAAATACTGATACTAATAAAAAATATGGTATTGATCAAGCAACTCACCCAGATGGTCCATCTTCTAAAGAAATTACCAAATTCGTTAAAGATTTCTTAAATGATAAACTTACACCAATTGTTAAATCAGAAGATCTCCCAACTGAAGAAGAAAAACAAGCTCAATCTGTTGTTAAATTGGTTGCTCACAATCACGATGAAATCTTGAAAGATTTATCAAAGGATGTTTTCGTTAAATATTATGCTCCATGGTGTGGACACTGTAAGAGATTAGCACCAATTTGGGAAGAATTAGCAGAAATTTTTGGATCTAATAAAGATGATGCTAATGTTATTGTGGCTAACATAGATCATACTGCTAATGATGTAGATACCGAAAGAGAAATTGAAGGATATCCAACTCTCTTATTATACCCAGCCAATGGTAAAGTTGATGCTAAAACTGGAATTAGAGAATCAATTATTTTCGAAGGTGGAAGAGATCTTGAATCATTACTTGAGTTTGTCAAAACATCTGGTGGTTTGAAAATTGATGGTCAATCATTAAAAGAAGCTTTACAAGGAGTTGTTGAAGAAGATGATGAAGAAAAAGCAGATGCCGGAGAAGAAAATGCTCACGATGAATTATAGGTAATTATGTATCACTAAATTACAGTCTCAAATTGAGAGATTAAAATAAATAAATCGACTAATAAAAGTGTAGAATCAGCCTGAAAATCATACATTTCCTTATCGAGATGCGACAAAATTATATTTATATACTCGTACTTTATTTCAGTCGATGATAATTGAAACTTTAGGGCTCTTGCTATTTCTCCATGGGATCAAGGGAACGTTGGAATGGCCATTACCTCCTAATTTAGGATCTTTATCAAGTGCCTGGTTGTATCTTACCAACATAAGTTTACTTATGACTACTATGTTTGTAGCGCTTACGATGTTGCCGATATCCCGAAAGTATATAACTTATTATTTCTGGACTATTTTCAATATTGAATTGTCAGTGACGGTGGTGTACTGGCTGCTATACTTTGGGTCAAGGGGACAATTGAATACAACCCTGGTATCGCTAATTCTTGATTTGGAGATGCACTTATTCCCGTACTTATACTTACTTTCACAGAAAAATCGGTTTGAGAAAGCTGATAAGTTCACTATAGCAGCAATTACTGTTTTGGTCCTTAGTGGATACTGGTTCATATTGGAAGCTAATGTTAAATGGTCATTACCAGGAACTAAGTTCCCATACCCATTTCTAAATGTGCTTGAATTTAAACAGCGACTCGTATGGCTTGCTACTTTCATTGGTATATCGGTGTCAAACCAATTATTGGCATGGTGAGGTATTACAGTTATTGAACGACGTTTAGACTAATAGAATTGATGCTTTGAATCGAAGTCATCAAATTTAGACTGCAGCTCTCATAGAAGAGGATTTAGATTAATTAGATAGAACATACATATGGTTTTTTAGCCCAAGAAACTCCATAGACTGTTTGAGGTTACCTCATGACCCTGAGGATTCATGATCTATATCTACCGGGAGTACTGCGAGAGTCGGCTAGACTTTGAGTGGTGTCTAAGGGGAATACGAGTTGAAATGTAACAAGCGCAATAAATTCAACGTAATTTTACACGGTTTATAATGCTACTCGAAGCCTAACTCACCATATATACACAAAAGTAGTATATAGTAGACCAACTGAAAGTAGAACATTCGTTCAAATAATTAAGGTTGTGTTGTCTGTTTGTGGCTCATATATGCAAATCGCAATATATTTAATGGTTGCAAAATTGCAACACTGGACTTCGAGTCAAGCTCCATCGATTGGAATCCATATTTTTTTGAAATTGCAACAGCAAGAAGAAGATAACAACTCAATAATCATGCTGCTATTAATATCGGAAGGATTAGACGAATGCAGAAACGGAGGATGACGGAGCTACTAGTGAAGGAATAAGCGGATCAGTTTAGCTTAGACTACCATTGGTACGAGCGGAGACCAAGGGTTGTGTTTTCATGAAAGATGGCAAGATCAAGTTTTGAGAGAGCAAGGAGGTGAGACGTGGTCTGACTGGATTACGACTACGATAATTGTGATTGACTTACTATTCGAAAGGGGATACCAATAAAAATAAAAAAAAAACAAGAAGCATGCTTCATTTTATTCACTGACAGGAGTAGCATCCCTGTTAGTAGGTACATGAAGTGTGATCCTCCTTCTTGCAATAAAGAAAATAATTATACAATTCAACTCAATCAATCAACAGGGGCAGCAGCCTGTTGGGAGATTGGTTTTATCTTCCTCCATGGAAATAAGAAATACACAGCAAGTTGCATACACCATTTTGTTTCATTTACGGGGGCAGCACCCCGTTTGGAAATGGTGTGTGATCCACCTTCTTGCAAAACAAAAATATTAAGCAAGTTGCATACACCATTTTGTTTCACTTAAGGGGGCAGCACCCTGTTTGGAAATGGTGTATGGTCCACCTTCTTGTAAGATAGAGAAAGAATTAGCAAGTTGCATACATCCTTTCGTTTCACCTACGGGGGCAGCACCCCGTTTGGAAATGATGTATGGTCCCACCTCTTGCAAGATAGAAAAAACGTGTGTTGTATTTCATTTCATCTGATGAACAGGGGCAGCATCTGTTCGGAGATGATCATGGAGGTTGTAAGACGGCAAGTTTCATGGATCATCAAGTATATCTACAGGAGCAGCAACCTGTTTATAGATGATTCATGTTTCCACATTCTTGCAAATTTATATTTAGAGTACAATAAAAAAAAAGAATTGGTATTTCTGCAAAGTGAATGAATCAGACGTTGACTACATATTTTACCAGACCACCAAATGGGAAGAAAATGCTTCCTGTTTGGAGGTAAGATATGTCCAATACCTATGATTATATCGCTTTGAGCTGATAAGTGACGATTGAGCAATTGGAGTAAAAGTTTTCCATGATGATCACGTCGAACCATCCTGTGATTGATAAGCTTTGTCTTCCCATTCTGGATTGAAGACACGGCCACTGGTCGATGCAGTACCAAGGGGTCTGGGCGGCTGTATGCCTATTCTGGACGGGGCCCCATTTGAACTTTCACATTCTGAGGCCAGATGTTACTTAATAGCATGAAGATGCCTTGAGCTTGAAATCATCGGAAGGCTAGAGCTTTCTGATTCATAAGGACTTTATGATAATGGAGTATACTAACGTTTCTAGATTTGTTGACATTGTAGCCACTTGACTTTCAGTTTTTAGACTTTCATGACCATAACGTGTCCTGTTGGAGTAAAAGTCACCAACAGAGTGGACCCTTTGAAGTGTAGAGTGCATCTTCTCTTAACTTGATTACTCTTTAGCACCTCTTATTTTATAAGCAAAAGAGTTTTTGTATTTCATCTATCTGAGAAAACCAGAAGTATTTGCAGCCTATAGCGCTACAATGCAGGTGGGCTCCTTGGCCCATTGAAGCCTGGCCCCGGCTTTCGGTAGGTAATGGTTCCTATTTGAAGGGGAACTAATACCTTTTGAATGCCGGTGGGAAAACTGGTAAACAAAGGAGGGGGAAACCCCGACATTTTTTTTTAGGTAACTAACGTTACACCTTGATTTGATGGTATATTCCAATATTCATAGAGTTGACTGAAGGTGATAGTTAGTCCTACGAAGAAGGCAGAAGTTCTGTGGTATTAATCGGCACCAGTATCAGTAAATATAGACAGGGGACTGAGAGCATGAATATGTCCTTCAAGGAAGATGTATACCCCATCCGCCCACTGAGGGCCAGGGAATTACCACTGGCAGTGAAAGGTTTTAAACTTATGCAGCTCCAAGCTTCACGTGCATTTAAAGCGCAGCGATAGTATTGTGAAGATCGTTAAGCCTTGGCATTGCAGAGTGCAACAAGCGTCCGCAAGAGGAAACTATTGCGAAAAAGTTAGATCTCGAGATTTAATTAGGTACCAGAGCCTAGCTGCTAAGAAACATTGTCATGGACAGATTTAGACCTTTAGACGACTCACCTAATGGCAGTAATTGTATTGTGCTTATTCCACTAGACAATAATCGAAGCGCTTTTCTACAATGGTTATATGCTAACTTTGACTCGAACTATATACCTATTCCATTACATCATCTTCTGAAGGACCCCAGATTTTCACTAATCCATCATCTCCCACGGAACACCAGTACTTACCGAAATCAGTGCTATTGAGACTAGCGTTTGCAGATGAAGTTCGAGATGGACTTCCATAATTTCTATTCCAATCGACACTGTTACACAATCCGTTATGAGCTTTAATTCTTGTTATCAATTGTCCCGTTTCTAATTTCCAGAAATAAACGTATCCTGTATCACTACCAGTAATGACTAATTCTTCTTCACCCGTTGCAGTATTTACATATCCGAAACTTGATCTCACAATATAGTTATTTTGAGTATGTCCAAATAATTTCATCTTGAGTAATGGCGGTCTAACATGATAATTAGAAGTTGAGCTGAATAAATTATTCGATGAAATTCCTGATGAAATTATTTGTAATTTTGAAATATCCCAAACTTGAAGTTCTTCAGGTGCAATATTCACCAAAAGATACTTCCCACTATGAGAAACAGAACATGATGTGAGTCTACCGTTTAGGTTTATTGTGGCAAGTCTTGTAGTTGTAGAATTTGGATCAGTTAAATCAGGAATCGTATAAAACATAACTTGTTTCTCATGATTAACAGTAATAAGTATTTTACCATCAGGAGTTATTGCTAAATCATTGATTCTATTGAATTGAACCTTTAAATCTTTTGAGTCTACAGCTGAATCAGATGATCTATCGATACTACTACTACGTCTTATACCAGCAGCGTTTGATCTACCATTATCAATTTCAATAAAATCCTGGGTATCATCAGTAACAGAGTAGAAATCAAACAATTCTTCACCGTCAACTGAAAAAACTTTCAATTTTTTATCTGGAGATCCAATGACAAAATGGGGTTTTAAATTTGGTTGCTGTGGTAAGAATTCACAAGACCAAGTTCTAATATCTTGACCTAAAGTAAAACAACAAAGTAATTTAAAGCTTCTAGTATCATCCATAGACCTTGTAATTCTTTTATTTTTAGCTGTTATATCGCCAATTGACCAGACTCTAACCACGGTATCAAAAGAGCATGCAACTAAATATTTTTCATTAGGATCCCAACAACAGTAAATAACACCTTTCTTTCTATCAAGTGGGGGTTTATAACTTAAAGATACAAAACACCCAGCATGATTTGTAGTATTACTATCCAAAACCGCCAAAGTTTTAAAATTATCTTCTACATCGTAAATGACCAATGATCCATCCAAGGAACCCGTAACCAAGAAGTTCCCCAGAGGACTGAACTTAGTAAACCAAACTTCATCAGAATGTTCTTTGAATTCATATAAGAGTTTATCGGGGAACGAAGCTTTATAAGACTCTTCATAATTAGTTAACATTGGTTCTTCTATGAATTCCTGTTCAATTTTTGATTTTGAAAATGTTCTTTCAGGAAGGTGATACAATGATACCAGATTTGAATATTTTCTAGATCTTTTAATAATGTCAAGTAAATAATTTTGAGGGAATTTAACAAATAAATTTGAAGTTGTAGATGAGAAAGTATAATTTTTTAATATTAAATGAAGAACCCCCAGTCTTAAACGGTCAAAATAATAACTCTTTATATCTTGATCGAAATTCACTTTAAAAGAGATATTATCTAAATTTTCCACTAAGAAGATTTCCTTTTTAGAAACCAAATGATCAATTTCATAAATGTCAAGTCTTGACAGCATTACCAAAGGAAGAAGCACATCAGATTCAGAAGATTTATTTAGTTGATTAATAAGATAAGGATCGAATTTTGGGGAAGCAATTTCATCAGTTTCAGATATGGAATCTAGATAATTTGCAAAAAGTTTTCTTAAATCATTCATAAGTGAAGGATCAGGAGCTGAGTCTCTTGTAAATGATTTTGTTACAATTTTTTCCAAAAGCAGAAATCTACCAAGGATATAAATTAGAATAGTTATTGATAATTTCAACGTCAGAATTGAATTTACATGGAAAAAATCAATGACATTCTGCTGAAATCCTGACTCTGAATTTAAAGTATCTTTTTCAAGAAATGGGGTCAATTCTTCGATTATTGTTGAATAATTACCAGATTCAATATTTGACGTTATAAATTGAGGGAACACATCAAAAGAATTGGTTGAAGATGATAACCCACCATCATTCAATTGCTCTTCATCCAATTGCTTGGCAAGATGAGGGAGCCCTAAATCTTCAAGTGAACTTCTTATTAAATTTAGTTGAAATTGTCTTGACATTAATATACTTGATACTCCCAATAGTATATGAAATTATATTAGTGTGCGACCCCATATTGGCTGACAAAAACTGTTACAATTACGAACAAACCAATTTTTTTCTTGGTGCTCCAGGTTTTTTGCCACAATAACGTAATATTAAATGTCAGAAGCAATAAAGAAGAAAAGGAATAGAAAATCAGTTAGTTGTTTCTTTTGTAAGAAAAGAAAGATAAGATGTGATAAAAATCTTCCATGTGGGGCTTGTAAGAAAAATCTAGTCGAGTGCAGATATGATAACTATAGTCATACTGATATTACTAATACAGGTAAAAGATCTAAAAAAATTGGTGGATTAGATTCAGAAAATGGTGGGATTGTTCATGATGAACTTGAATCATTAAGAAAAAAATTATCCGATTTAGAAAATAAATTTACTGCAATTAATAATAGTAATACTAATGAAATCCCTGTTCCATCACCTCCTACCAATAAAACCATTGCTAATTTCATTGGTCAAAATCCGATATCACTGTATTCCGAAACCATGGATTTTTATCATGGTGAAGCTCCAGTAATTATTCATACTAATAAAAAATGGTTTACAGGTCCATTTACTTGGATTATGTTATTCAAAACTGATAATGCCCTTCAAAAACTATATATTTATTTCCATGAATTGAAAAAGGCAAGACATAATGAACTTTGTCATGCAACTTCTCATGATACTCTAGAAGGTGAATTTAATAAAAAACTTGCTTTAAATATTGAAGATGAAATGCAACCATTAAAAGAAACTCAACAATTATATCGACCTCTGAAAAATAATTTAAAACTTTCTTCAGTTGCAAAAAGTAAATTAAATGAACGGGCAAAATCTTTAGGTTTAATGTTTTATGATGGTGGGATTGATGAAGAATTGGCTTTAATTGATAAAGTTGAACTTGTTTTACCTAAAAAAATTGTTATTTGGAAACTTGTTGATCGTTATTTCAGTCATTTATATTGTTATTTACCATTTATTGATGAAAATGATTTCAGAAAAAATATTACTAATAGTATAGGTCCGGAATCTTTTGCCGATGAAAAAGTTCTGATTAAAGTTGAAAAAAAATTAGATTTCATGTATTTGGGTCTTTTACTTGTTATCATAAGATTAAGTTATCTTTCAGTATTTTCAAATTCACCAGCTGCTAGTCATAGTAATGCTTCAAATGACGATTATTCACTACATTCACATGAAATCAAATATCTAATGAATAATCCTATAAGCATTGATGTTATTGATGTTGCAGAAATGTGTTACGACCAATTTAAAATTGCAAATCTTCCATTACTTCAACTTGGAGTTTACCTAAGAATATACAGAACTTTTTCTCCCGAAGATGGTGAACCACTTGACTACTCTCATTCAAATCGAAGTTCAAGTGCAATTATTCAAATGGCTTATTCAATTGGATTGAATAGAGAAATGGATAAATATCCTGGTCAAAATTTCGATCCTGAACCACTAACTCATTTAAAAAGAAAATTATGGTATCATCTTGTTGTAAATGATATGTATCAATCTTTATATCAAGGAATTCCATATTTAATTGATCCAATTTCATATGATACCAAGTTCCCAGTGTATAAACGAGGAGTTTCAAATGTAAGAAATGAACAATTAGAGGAAATTGCTCATATGAATCATTATCCAGTTATTGATCTTTTAGAAAAACTTACAAAACTTACTAAAATGGTAATGAATGTAAGACAATGTCCAAATGTTCATGAACTCTGTACAGTACTTTCAGAATTCGAGAATAAATATTCACCATTTTTCCAAGATTTAGATTATATAAGAGATCCTGATAATCAACAATTTAAAACTGATAAATTTAATTCTAAAGATAAGTTTGAAAAACATCATCGAATTAAATATTATCTTCATTTTAGTTCATTATTATTTAACTTTTATTTCCATTTATTTAATCATTTTGAAAAGAAAAAGGAAGTTAAAATTTCATTCTTCTATTTGAAAAAAATGTTTTATATGCTTGTTTGGGATATGCAACCAGTTTATGAAAATTTGATTAAAAAAGGTGCATATCATTTATTTGAATCAACAGATTTATTTATAACTCCAGCACTTCAATCAGTTTTAAATAAAGCGTATATTTTGGTTTGTCTTATATTAGTAAGAGCAAAATTTTCAGTTCATGTTTTAAAAGAAGTATCAGATCATCAAGTGAGATTAGCTTCTGATGAAAAATACAATAAATTTTATGCAAATCTTGAAAGACTTGTTAAATTTTGCAGTGAACGTTGTGATAAAATTAATGATTATTTAAAAGTAATTGGTGAAAGATATTATTTTGCGTGGAGAATATCTAAAACATCAAAATTTTTAGCTGAAGTAATGAATAGTGATGAAGTTTATTCATGTTTTGAAAATCAAAAGGCAACACTTCAATTTTATCCTGAAATGGTGGATGAATTATTAGAGCTTGTTGATCTGTCAGCTGAAGTTAAAGATAATTCACCAACTTCATCAACTTATACAAATAGTATTTCAACAACTGGGAATTTATCAGAAACAAGTCCAACCACCAATATTAATATTGACTTTAATATTCCAACATCAGTTATAATAGATCCAATTGATGGTGGAAAACCACCAGATGTTGATAATATGTGGATGCAAATGTTAGCAGCTAAAAATGATCAAGAATTCGAATACAGACAAGGAGATGATTTAACTGAATTTGCAATGGATATAGGTTTAGGACTTGATGGTAGTAGTACCTTTTTAGGAGATTTCCCACAAGATTTCACAGATGCGTTCAACTGAGTTGAACTGTAATATATATATGGCTTATAATATACGTTAGTTATACGAGAGGTGGGATGAGAGAAGAGGTGGGAAGAGACCAGAGGTAGATTTAGAGACAAAGGATAGGGAGTCAGACAAAGAAGGAGAGAACGAGTCAATAATTCAAGTATATCGACCAACACTTGTCTCAAGGCTGTGATGGCCTTCGACCAGATCTCAAACTCTTACGACAATACAGCGAGGTTACTCATTAGACTACCCCCGTTTGTTATGCTCAGCTCTAGTGTTTTATAATATCTAACTAATGTCTAGTATGAGTAATTCTGTAATCTAAGATTTTTAGCTGATTTCGAGTATAAGTACTTCCGTGACTTACAATATCTAGCCACGTTCAAGATTGAGTGCTTCTGTAATTTACAATATTTACCATTATAGTAGGAATACTTTTGTGTACTTTGGCGTTTTAAACTCCGTACTTGAGTCAATGAAGCCAATATTTTCGTGTTTGGTTCCTGTTAAGTTATGTTTAGTTATGTTTAGTTCTTTAAAGTCCTATTTGTTCCTCGGCACCTACTTCTGTTTGTTCCTCGGCATCAATGTTTAAACTCTATTTAGTCGTACATATTCCCGTTTAGGAGTAACAACGCCGTTTACGGTGATCTGAACGAGCCATAATTAGGTACGCTAACGATGATTACATTAATTACTCTGGTCAGCATGACTCAGCTTAGTGTATACATTATTTAAATGTGGTGGTGTAGGATAAAATCACGTGGACCCAATTGGTGATTTTTGCCATTGGAGTAAGTACCTTATTTAAATCTCAAATAGTTATGATATTTTTTGTTACGCAAAATATTTTACCTTATCATGAGCCATGTCTGAACCACCAAGAAAGAGAAATAGAAAGACCCTTAGTTGTCTTTCATGTAAAAAGAGAAAGATAAAGTGTGATAAAAATAGTCCATGCTCTTCTTGTATTAAATATAAAGTTGAATGTTCTTATTCAATAGTCGATTCTCCTTCTGGGAATGGAGAGTCATCTCCTGAAGGAGTATTTGAAGAACTTAAAAAACTTAAAATGAAACTTGCACTGCTTGAAAATGTGGTTAGTGAATCAAAACCATCACCTCCTTCAAATCGTTTAGGTATTGCAACCACGGATACTGAACATACAAGACAAAAGATACCTCATACAAAATCTTCAGATTTGATAATTCCATGGGGTCATAATCCTGTTGGTAAAATGGATGATAGTATAAATTTTCAAAATAAAGCATGTTTTTTAGCTGTCAATTCTCATAGAATTAGAAATCATGGTCCATTATCTTGGTATGGAATGTTAAAAATGGATACTGGTTTAATTCCAATTGTTTCTTGCCTTTGGTCAAGAAAAGATATTTGTGGTAAAATGTTTCAAGCAGATACTGAAAGTAAAGAAGATTATGATTATAAATTTCAAAAAAGAGTGGAAGAATTAAAAGATACAGATATTGGTGATACAAAACCATTTAAACAAATTACAAATAAACGTAAATCTTCAATTACTGAAAATATTAATAAAAGAGCAAAATCAATGGGGATTTCTTATTATGAAGGTGGAATCAGTGAACAATTGGCTTTAATTGATAGAATTGAGTTGGTATTACCTAAAAAGAAAGTAATTTGGAAATTAATTAGACGTTACTTGTCTCACGTATATGTTTTCGTACCAATTATTGATGAAGATGATTTTATATCAAATATAGTAGAAATTATCGGTCCTGAAAATTCTGAACATCAACCTCCAAAACTAAAAGTTGAAAAAAAATTAGATTTTGCTTATCTAGGTAATTTATTAATTATGTTAAGACTTGCTTATTTGACATTATTTACAAATTCTGAAAAGGCTAATGAAGAAAGATTACATTCAATTGATCCTTCACCAGAAGCTCAAGATACTAGATATCTTTTAGAAAATCCAGTTACAATTGATGTTATAAAAGTTGCAGAATCTTGTTTAAATCAATTCAATATAATGAAGACTTTAAAATTATCTTTACTTCAACTTGCTCTACATCTTAAAGTTTATCAAAGTTTTTCTCCAGAAGATGGTGACTATAGAGATAGTAGTGATCTTAATGTTACAGCAGGAACGTTAATTCAAATTGCAATATCTCTTGGTTTGAATAGAGATCCTGATTCATTTCCTGGAATAAGACTTCGTGATCCAAAAACAAGTAATCTTTGTCGAAAAATATGGTATTTCTTATTGATTCTTGATATAAATAATGCTCTTGCAAATGGATCTGCATGTCTTGTTGATCCAGTTATTTTCGATACAAAGTTACCTTATGTTGCCCCAGGAAATGCAAATACTCTGAACCCAGCTTTTGAAGTGATAGTTATGAAAACTTTTGAAAGAATTGATAGAGTCTATTCTTTCATTTCTTCAATTACAAAACATGTAGTTGATGTTAGAGGGTCATGTAATTTACAAGAATTTTGTTCAAAACTTGAAGTTGCAGAAGTCAATTATATTTCACCTTTAGAATCATTAGCAGCGTTAGTGCAAGATGCAAGAAATAATGATCCTGGTCAAAAACACTATAAAGTTATTAGAATCAAAATTTATTTAACAATTTGTGGATTCGTATTATCAGTTTATTTTCATATTTTTAACAAATATGAAGAAAAGGGTGAAGAAGAATTATCGTTTTTTTATTTAAAGAAAGCTCTTACCCTTATAATCTCTGACTTGATGCCAAATTATGCAATTTTATTAGATGAAGGTCATCAACTTTTCAATAATGTATCAGGATTAGTGATAATACCAGTTCTTGAAAACTTAATTCACAAATCAATTATAACCCTTCTTGCAGTTTATGTCAGAACGAGATTTTCAATTATTCGAATAAGCTTCAATGCTGAAAGAAGCTTTGCAAATGATTCGATACTTTCTGATAAACGTGATGCACTAAGCGTTCTTGCTGATTGTTCTTATAAAAGTACAAGATATCTTTTAGATGTTTTAAGTAAGCTTTGTCCTAGATATTTTTATGCTTGGAAGCTTTCAAAAGCAAGTAGAACATTGTTATTATTTGCTCAAGATGATGAATCCTATCAAACTGAATTTTCAGGGAAACCATTACTCCTTTCAACAGGATCGATTCGTCAATTAAATGAAATTTTCATACGAACTTTTCATTCAATGGATAATGCTAGTGATCAAAATAAAACTGATGTAAAAAATGCATTTGGTTCAAATGTTAATAGGACTCCTAGTGCTCAATCAGTCAATGGTTTGTCGCCAATTGATAAATCAGAAGCTGTATTTACTAATTTTGACTTTAATGCTCAAACAGCTTGGGAAGATGTTCCTCCAGATATTGATAATTTCTGGGCAGAAATCCATAGATCAAAATCAGAGAATAGTGAGGACAGACTACAACCAGATCAATTTTTTGATGAAGGATTATTCGACTTTACGCCAGATTTTGATAGTCGAACGCTTAATGATATTCCTGCAAATTTTGATAATATTTTCGCTTGAGTGATCAGGTCAGTATACCTGGAAAGATTTTAAAGCGTGCTGCAACTTGTTCAATATGTATAATGTATAAAAATAGTAAAATAAGTAGAATTATGTATATTCAACTCAATTAGTGTATCTTGGTAAATAAGTAGAGTAAAACTGGGTATATAAGCTTTAATATACATAAAAGTACAAGGACAATGAATGGTTTTCGATTGAATGCTTATTGCACATCTATATTCTAATATACAAGCCAAACATATATGTTTGTTTTAGACTTAAAGGCTATTAAATGACTTGAGTTACTGGTTGCACTTATCGTAAAGGAGTCTAGGTTTTGCAATTGTTCAATGAGCTGTGATAAAAAGAAAGGGCTGCAATTCGTTACTGTATACTGGCTTTTTGTAGTTGGGTTGGTACCCAAGTTCGGTACCGAATAAGAGCTTATAACAAACTGTACGTTATTTGTCAACTGATTGGAATTTACATGAAGAAGGCTAAGGTATTCGTAAACGTCGAGGTAGTCATCTTGACCAATTTCCTCGATGCTAAGAGGAGCGGTGTCGATGCTAGGGTTAATGGCTGATGATGTGTATACTTTTTCAATTGAAGGGTATTGTCCAAGAAACTCATCCAATGTATTATCGCAAGTGGTTATTACGGAGTGGGCAGTCTCAAACACCAATTCTAGAGCATCGAGTAACTGGCTCGATAACAGAGAAACTTTGCAAGTATAATAAGGGAAGAGAATGGTTGAGTTTTTGGTGGGATGAACTTTTTTGATTGGGATATGATTCTTATTGAAAAATGGAACTCTTCTCACAGTATCGTCAGTTAAGTGAAATTTATACTCACCTTCGGCGGAGTTGTAGCGTATGGAGTTCCCTTGACTATCTGCTTGAAGGGTCATACGGTGAGATGGACTTGAAGCAAGAACTCGAAGAAGTTGTACGATGGGTAGATTAAGATCATAGCATTTACAGATATTTGTAGAAATACCGGGGATCGTATCGGAAATAACACTTATTTCAAATGGGGAAACGCTAGAAGCCTCGAATCGAGCAATCGCATCAGCACAAGCCAGAGATCGGAAGACGTGACACTGGTGTTTCATGGGAACGTTGAAGATGAGATGAGGTCAAAGTGAGAAATGAGTACAGAAAATGTATGGGGAGAGCAAAGAGTATACGACAAGAGAATACAGAAAATAAGAGAACATAAGAGAGTATATAAGCGAATATATAATAATGTATAATGGAAACATGGTTTAAGAGAAGCGAAGAGATTGAATGGAAATATGACAAACCCCAAGTATATTCTACGACCAATAGTCTAATATGTGTTTTTGAAACCTAAGTAAATCTATATAGATGAATTAATCTGCTTTGTCTAATTACCCGTGAGTTTCTCCTTGCTAGTGATTACATTTTGATGATTGTTGTGAACCTACCAATTGGCGATATTCTTTTCTGCTTCACCGAAAACAGAGTTTCCTTGATTATCTACACTAGCAACATGATCAGCCCAATCAAGGAAAAGATCAACTTTACCATCATTGGCATAAAATTCGGGTAAGTAAGATTTCAAGAAGTTTTGACAATGTTCGTCAACAACTTCAAATTCAAGTAGAAATGCATCGTGTCCCTCAGGAGAGTCAATTTCCTTAAGGGTATTTATAGGAATATGATCACCTAATAATTTTTGTTCACTGTATGGGAATAACCCATCAGATTTGATTCCAAGAATCAAATGTGGTTTACTTAAAGTTTCTAAGTATTTAGGTAATGGATCTTCTGTTATTTCATCCATATTTATTTGACCTCTTGAAATATCATGAGTATCTAATTTTCTCGTTATGGCAATATAACAATTAGCGTCAAATCTATTAATGAATTTATTTCCTTGATAACGAAGATATGATTGAGCAGTGAAATATGTTTGTAATTTCTTTCCTGATGGTGAAGAATTTAAATTAGATCCAGACATGTTTCTTGATCCTTCATTATGTAAAAGCCATTTTTCTTCATCTTTTGTTTTAGGTAAAATAATTTCTTCATCAGTTGGAGTTTTATTTAGACCAGGTAGTTTTCTACCAAATCTTGTTTCAAAAGAATTTCTTGATCTATAAGTTAGAAGAGCTGCCATTCTAGCAGCTGCAAGACCTGAATCAGGTTTAACATCATATTTATCTTCATAATAATAACCATCGTAATAATTTGGATCTCCAAAAATACATTGTCTTTGAGTTTCATTCCATGAAATACACCATGCTGAAGATCTAGCAGATGTTGCTACTGCAATTATTGATCGAACATATTTACTTTTATTATAAGAACTTGACCATTCTAAAGCAATCATACCACCCATTGAACCACCAATTACACAAGCTAATCCTTTAACTCCTAATGAATCAAGAATTAATTTTTGAATACCAATATCATCTTTTACTGTGACTAATGGGAATAATGGTCCGTATGGTCTACCAGTTGCCTTTTCAATTGTCATTGGAGAACATGAACCATATGGAGATCCAAGGAAATTAATGCAAATAATGAAAAATCTTGAAGGATCAAAAGTTTTATTAGTTCCTAATAATGGGCCCCACCAATCTTGAACATCAGATGATCCAGTAAGGGCATGACAAATAAGAAGAACATTATCTTGGTCTTTATTTAATCTACCCCATGTTTTATATGCTACAGGGAAATCAACTAATTTTTCACCACACTCAAGTTCAAATGATGGTATTTCCACAATTGTATGGCCGGGTACCATGGCAGCATATGAATTGGTTTGACATTGCTCTTCAGTAACATCTTTATATACTGGATTTTTCATGATTATAAATAACACTTAATTATCAGGATCAAATAAGTAATTGTAGATATTTCACTTACTTATGACTCTTTCTTTTAGTAATCCGGACACGACACGACTGTTGCAAAGAGTCATAACGCAGAGTCAGCTAAGATACTTCGGAGTTTAGAGTCTCCTAAGATTAACTCAAAATGATATAGGTGGCATTGGTGAATGAAATGGGAGGACTGGGGCTGTTTATTTAAAGCAAATTTCATTTATGCATGTTTTTCAGTTTTTGCAAAATTTGGCCAGATGCTGCAAAATTTACCGTACCGATCTCAATCTTGATATTGAAAACCAATATATCAATAGCTTTCAGACCAGAAAAAACTTATCCAACTTTATGTTGAATGAGCCTAACATCGTCAAGCCAACTCTGTGGTGCTAATAATTTCTACGCTTGTTATCTGTAATAATTCATTTATATCATAATCATAACTACATGTGTTTAACCGGAACAGACAAATTTGTCTTGAAAGTAGTCTTCTTTTCAGGAAATGCCGGTATTGGTTTGGTTAAATCCTCTTCATCATCGTTAACATCGCCTTCACCTCCAGCTGTATTGACGCCCAACATAAGATCATTATCAGAGGGATTGTACTCGTCATTAGCTGGTTTAACATCTGCCTCACTTGTATCATCTGCATAACTACCATCCAAACTACCCTCATACTCTTCTTCCGCTCCACTGTATTCATATTCCTCTTCATCCTCCCATACAACAGGTGTATTAGTCTCTGATTTAATACCACTGAGTCTAGCAATCTCATTTTGTTGTTGTTTAGAAACGATTAAATTCTTAGCATATTCAAGCTCAGAATATATAGCTTCAACAGCCGTCATTACTCCATTCTCTCGTTTCACTTTTTCACTGACCTTCTTTGCCTTCTCTATCATTTTAGTATTCAATGTAACTGTTTCTAAAGCTTTTGCAAGAGATTTAGCATTTAATTTCCGAAGCGAAAGTCCAATTCCAATTTCTTCTACTCTTGAAGCATAGAAAAATTGATCTCCGAAAAATGGTTTGATTATTGTAGGTAATCCAGCACGTACACTAGCACCTGTAGTTCCTGAACCTCCGTGATGGACGGCTGCATCAATCCTTGGAAATAACCAATCATGTGGTACTGAGCCAGAATCGTAAATTTCTGGAGGAAGTTCAATCTCTACCAGCAGGTCATTCAATCTATCGGTCCATCCTTTGTTTAAAATGCAACGAACACCAGATTCCATGACCGCTTCAATTACTGCTTTTGTAAGACTTTTAGAATCATTAACCACAATGGATCCAAATCCTATGTATACCACCTTTTTATTATCCTGATGAGCAATGTCAAGAAACTTAAGTAAAGCACTTGGTGGCTCATATGCATCCTGCCCTTCATCAAGAAACCAGCCACCGGTGACTTTGACCCAATCTGGGAAATCTACTGAAGGAGGGAAAATTGTTGGAGAAATATTGTATAGGAATGGAACTTTAGACTGTTGTAACTTGAATAAATTAGTTCGAGGAAGATTAAGATCTTCTACTCTCCAACGATTGACTTGGTTAGATATTCCTTTCCAAAAAATGTTTTCAAACATTACGTGAGTTAGATAATTATAGGAACCACCTTTCTTTTGATCGGGTACAATGAAAGCATGTGGATATGCTCTAGTACGAGTCCAAGGCATAGTGAAAGCTCTCATATATGGAATTCCTAATGCTTCAGCAATATGAATACCACCCATTGCTGATGGACTTTCTATTAATATATCGGTTCCTTGACATGCTTCCCAACTTGAAGTAAGAAGTTCATTAATCCATGCCCTAAAATTGTTTCTGGCTTCTTTCAAAAAAGCCACTGACATTGAACCATGCTCTACCATCAATGACATAAGCTCGGCTGGATTCCCAGCGATTTCTTTGAACTTGATATTATACTTCAAAATCCATGGCTCATATTCTTTATGTGTGGCTATAGTGACATTGTGTCCTTCTGCAATTAAGCCTTTGGATAATGCAATATATGGTTGAACATCACCTCTTGATCCGATAGTAAGTAGCGTAAAGTTGAAGGATGTATTAGGTTTGATTTCTGTCTTGAAAAATGGTGAATCTTCAAGAATTATTGGGAAATCAAGTCCAGCAGCAGCATTAAGTCTATCTTCGAACAATTTGAGTCTAGCATTTTGGATTCTATACGCAGCTTCTTTTTTCCCATAAGTTACGGAAATAGTCTTTTCCAATTTCAAAGATTTCAGCTCTAAGTTGGTTTTCCGTTTCTCAAGATATGTCAGAAGCATTTGCTTGAAGTCATCTCTGGATTTGGCAGATCCAAACTCCACTAGGAGTTCATCTTGTCCAATTATTACAAGAACAAGACCCGATGAAGTGAGTTTAATTCCCTTCTCTTTGTAACAAGATTCAATGTCTCTTATAGGAAGAATCATTTTAGTAGAAACTCCTGGTAAAAGACTTCGGAAACATAATTCTTCCTTACCTACATACAATTTGCCATAGACAGGAATAGCCCGTTGCAAATGAGCGTGATAACTTGCAACTAACACCTTTTCTCTGTTCAAAGAGAAGTGTTCCTGGAAATGCTTAGTTGCAATTTCTCTGGATAATTCATCTTGTACATAGTATGGATCTTCAGCATGATCACCAACTCGATACGGCACTTTGATATAATGTGAAGGGCTTGCACTCCACATATGAGCCATTCCAGCAATAGCTTTGATACTTTTACCTAAAGATTTCATTTTACCTGCTCTCAGCTCTTCAAGATCTTGGTGATACTCAGATGGATCACTGAGATTTAATGGGTTACCATAAATTTGACTATCCATTGGAATATTAACTCTTGGTTGAAGCATTTGAGCTTGAGAATCTTCAAGTTCACTTTTAGAAGGATCATCTTGAAAGAATCGTTTTTGATTGTATCTTGACTCAGCAATTTCCGGCTCTCTCTTTGATGCTTCAAAAGTCATATTCAAGCTTTTGAGACCATTTACAGAAAGGTTACGAGGTAATCTTACTGGATCAAATTCATCTTCCCATTCAAAAGCCAATTCAGACTTAGAAATATGATCTGCCTCTGATTTTACTGTTTCTTGAATAGGTGAAACATCAACAGGAGAATCAGCCAAATCCAGCAGCTTAGACTTACTGAACATTCTACTTGGAGAAGCAACCATCCTTCTAAATCTGGAATTCGATGCGGAACTATCGGTTGACCTACCACGAGATGATCCCATTGAGGGATGAGGAGGTGATAAATATACAGTGTCTTGAGTTCCTGGACCGTGACTTGGGAATCGATTTATAATATCTAACTGATCTACTATACCATTTTTCAATGTTGAATCTTTGGAGAGTGTTGATATTGGACGGTTAGATGGATTTGATGTAACATTTATCTCTGATGAATTATCTTTACCACGTACAATTTGCTTAGCCTTTTCTACCAATTTATTTGCATTAGATGTCACATTAGAAGTATTTGAATTCTTTTGACGATTGATGGTAGAATCATAAACTATTTGATTAAGAGTACTGTGAAACTCTTCACCTCTGGAGAAAAAAAGAAAGTATATTTCGTCTATGGCATCGTCATACGTCGGAGGTACAGATGCCGAATCTGAGGTTTTATCATTTTTAGTCTTCTGTAGGAACACTTTTTTCATTCTTGAAGCAGAAAGGGTCTTCTCTTGAGTTCCATCAAAGTCCATGTACTGTATTCTAAAACTAAATGGAACAAACTCAGAATTTTGTTCAGATCCTGGAGGGCCTGTTAAAATCTTTCTTTTAAAGTAGTTCACTACATTTTCAATAGGAATCTTTATGAGTACTTCATTTCTTGAATTAGAATTATGAAGTTGGAAAATAACCTTCGTAAGAGTATTGACCCATTGTCTAGCCGAGTAAAGATTATCGGTATGGAACTTATAGTTTTTCTTTTTCGTAGTAAGTTTAAACCAGTAGCCTCCAGAGATATTCTCAGAATTATCTTCTGGATCTTGGGTATACATACTGATGACATCGGAGTCGTAGTCAGATGAACTGGCATCAGACATATGACGAGAGTCAACAGACATATGAGGCCTTTCAGATGACTGACGAGATTCCGAGTGTCGTCTACCATGTGCTTTTGGAGAAGTAGCTATGAACTCGTTGTCTAAGACCTCGGCCTTCAATGCCGTCTTTAAGTCAATAACAAACATAGGAAAATACAAATCAGTGGTTGATTTATAGATAGTAAGAGTCTCCAGCCTTAATACTGCCCAAAATCTATGGGTTATAACCGTGGCAAAATAAGAATCACCATACTGAGCAGTCTTCATACCCAAAGTACCTGAATGAATTTGAGCATCGGAATTATCATCGGTAGAGTAGTTAGCTAGTGGGTCCGCTTCGGATTTTTCCGGTTTGGAATAACTTGAGTATCGTCGAGGAAGGAAAGCAAAGAAGAGTATATTTTCTCTGGTTAAGTAAAGATGACCTTGTAAAAGCACGTCCCTTATAAGCCACAGATGGTAGTTAGCGTAAAAATAATCATCATCACTTAATTCAAACACTGATTTTAACTTATCAGCAATTTTAACAAGAAGCTTGACTTTCTTGGAACCAATTTGTTTAGTCTGTTCTTCTTTACTTGTAGATAAGTCAATTCCCTGTTTTAATTTCATCAAAACTCCCTCATTGATGAGATGAGGGTCAAGGTTTTCCACCACTGACTTTTGAAATGTGGTATGTGGCTCTAATGATTCTTCCGGAGAATCGTAGAGGAGAGGATCTTCACTAAATTGTTCGATGAGTTTATCGATAGAAGTAGAACCCGACATCGAAGCCGGAACCGAATCGGACCCGGAGTACGATTGAGCTTCAGAGTCTTCTTCGCTGTTTGACTCCGATTCGGTATCGGAAGGAGAGAATTCAGGTGCTTTATTGTGGTCTATTACTTCAGTTCCTGGAAGTTTTCGAGGGTCTAGAGTCACGTCGGTATCGGGAGCTCTATTAAGTTTCCGTTTGACTTCTGACAGGTGACGACTTTCATTATCCTGAGTATGTAGTTTGAATCCTCCTATACTACCGATTCCAGCATATACCGAAGCAGTACAGACTAGATTAAGTAAATAGTTCAGTGCCCGTTGTTCTCCGATGGCATCGGCAATATCTTCTTCTATGGATGTAGAATTACCAGATCTAGTATCGGAATCATCGGAATCCAGTTCCGAGTTCTCATCAGGTTCATGGGCTTGGTATAGGTCATCATAAGGATCAGGAGTACCTAAGAACGAAAGTGAATGTTGTAATGGAGGAATTATAGCATTGGTTAACTTTTTGAAAAGCGGGAGGTCGGGATTTGCCTCTACATCATCTTTTGGGGGCTTAGGAGACTCCAAAGACGGATCCGGAGGACGTAATTGTGCCAGACTCATTGTTGATAGAAGTTGGTAAATTCGACCGGAGATGTTTAATAATGATAATTTCTCAATCCGTTTAGTGCATTGACACATTTCTCTTGCATCGGTTTCTGGGGTACCTTAAAAGTGATGAGCGGGGTTAAACCATAATTAATTTCAAAAAAATATGCATTAAACGGTATTACAGGCGTATAGGCTACATGATGATATTAAAAATTTCAAATATGTTGCATTTACGATGTTTTACGGTACATATATTTACAGTCTATTTTAAAAGAGCAAAATCACATGAGATATGAGATTTGAGGTTTATACGATTTTATTAAAGCCAATATATGATCCCACGGATACAAACCACACAAATGCCAATGTGATAAATGTATGATTACATTGACTTTCTTAATAATTTATTTAATTCACTATTGTCATTGCCGTATAATTCTTCGAATTTACCATCTTCGATAACAGCGCCCTCAGGGCTCAATACAATAATCCGTTCACTATTTCTAATTGTAGAAAGACGATGGGCAATCAGTATAATTGTAACATCACCATCATGAGACCATTTACTAAGATTTTTCATTACGATATCTTCCAGGTGTGAATCAAGTGCAGATGTAGCTTCATCCAAAACAAGGATCTTTGGCTTCTTAATTAAAGTTCTAGCAAGTGAAATTCTTTGCTTTTGACCGCCACTAAGTTGTGCTCCACTTGATGAAGGTCCAATTATTGTATCAAGCTTATTAGGAAATGCATTTATAAAATCCCATGCATTACTTAATCGACAAGCTTCTTCTATTTCTTCATCTGAAACAGGATGATTTTTATCCATTCCAAATGTAATATTATCTCTAATAGTTCCACTGAAAAGTAAAGACTCTTGTGAGACATAACCAATATTTGATCTGTAAAAATTTAAATTCAAATCTTGAATATTATAGTTATTAACTAATACTTCACCATTAATTGGATCGTAAAATCTCATTAATAATTGAGCGATAGTAGATTTACCACTACCACTAGGACCAACAAAGCAAACATGCTCTCCGTTATTCACTTTGACATTGAAATTACTAAAGATTTCAGTATTGGCTCTTGAAGGGTAAGAGAAATTGATATTTTTAAGAACAATATCACCATTGGTTAAATCATTGACTTTTTTACCTAAAGTAATTGGAATTCGAGGTTTTGCTTCTAAAAGCTCAAATACTCTTTCTGCAGCTCCAATTCCTTTCATAAGTTCAGTATAAAAGTTTCCTAATCCAAATATAGATGACCCAGTGTAAATTGCATACATCATAAAACTTGATAAATCACCTACAGTTATTTCACCATGACCAATTAGATTTGTTCCTATTATAAGGAGTCCAATGATTGTAAGGTTCCCCATGAATTGATTCCCACTGAAATATACACCACTAAGTTTAGCTTCATGCATAGATGTATTGAATATTTTTTTAATTTCAAAATTATATTCATGAACCACTGGAGTTTGTTGAGCAAAACTTTGAATTGTTTTAAGTCCATTCAATTTTTCTTCAGTTACTTTAGTCATATCACCCAAATTTTCCTGAATTGTACGAGATAATTGTTTAATTTTACGTCCATAAACAGTAGACATAAGAATAAGTGGTGGAAAAATTAAACTCATACATAAAGTTAACTTCCAAGAAACCCAACACATCATTGAAAGACCAACAACACCAGAAATGGCCGAGCGGGCACCATCACTGATATTCCCACTAAGGGTTCTACTAATTACCTGAGTATCACTTGAAATACGAGATATTAAATCACCAGTTTTCATACCGGTATCGAAAAAGTACAGATCTTGAGATAAAACTTTAGCGAAAAGCCTGGATCTTAATCTTGCAACCAATCTTTCACCTACGGAACGAAGTAAATAAACTCTTCCAAAATTAGTTATGGCAGCTAACAGGAATAAAACACCTAAACCAAGATAAAATTGAGATTGAGGAAGTCCTAATATGTAAACTGCTTCAGTAGAATGCTGAGAGAATGCCCCGGCCAATGAGAAAGATTCGGAGCCTGAGGCAAGAGATTCATTATGCTGTTCTTTCTCCTTAGCGGTATCGATGATTTTACCGATGAAAAGTGGAATAGTCATACCAATACTTGAAGTAGCTATAAGACATAAAAGTGCAGCTACAATGAATTTGAATTCTGGTTTAGCAAGTCGAAGAAGCTTTCTAAAGTCTTTAACAGCAGTAGATGACGACGGGGGCAAAGGATTTTCGGTATTTACCGGGGATTTAGAAGATTTGACAGGTGTAGATTTGGTAATGGATTTAGAGGATTTGATGGCGGATTTTGACTGAAATCTGATGCTTGAAAGTATTGAATGAGGTTGATACCGGAGATGATTAGGAAGTACCCGACGGAGTGATACCAGTGTCCGGAACAAGCCCAATTGCCTGACCAGTCGAAGTAAAAACATGGATTCTTTGATAATAAGGTAGCTATACGAGGACAAATATTAGTAAGAAAATGCGTAAAAATACTAGAGGAAGTAATTGTCAAAATTGCATAAAGTTGGCAAAATCACAGAACAACACTGAGTTAAAAATAGGAAACAAATGGGAAGGAAATGGAGCGAAAGTAAAAAGATCCTGAAACCGAAACGGGAACGGAAAATCACCTAAATAATTCTATGGGTTTAATCTAGAGAACTACAGAGACTGAGGACACAAATAGGAACAGTCAATGAACTACACTCTGATGGTTGTTTGACCTTTATTTATAATTACCTGATACTTCCTTGTATCCCAACTAGCCGCTTTAGCGACGTATTTGTGTGACTAAACTTTCTTTGGTGAATGTATGAATTTGTAGTTTGAGTTTGAGTTTGGGTTTGAACTCTTGATGTGTTAGCTGTTCGTTGTAGATTTGCACAGCTTTCATGCTATTACTGAAGGGCGAATCACTGAAGGGCGACTGAAGGGCGACTGAAGGGCAATATAACCTTTGCTCTGTGGGTTCTGTGGATTTTGTAGGTTCTGAGGGTTATGGTGCTGCATTAAACCTGAACACCTTCAAAATTACAAACCTGTTTCAAATCTCTGTGATTGCCTTCATCTAAATTACACCCTTTAACCGATAATTGCTTGAAAATACCCTTTTCATTGACTCCCTCAAGAATTTTAATATTTATTAACGTTAGTGAATTATTTCCATTGAGATTCAAACTTGCAAGTTGAGGTAAGTCTTCAGCAATTGAAAACTTATCTCTATCAGTACTTCCAAGGGATATGATTTTATTTTGTGCCAACAGTAGTGACTTCAACAGTTTAGGTAATTTTGTAATGAATTTTTTTGACACATAAGAAATACGATTCTTCTGTAACGTCAAATGTTTCAACTTTGGAGGCCAAGTGAAAAAATTACCAATTACATCATATTCTTCATGTGGAGAAGTCAGTAAATCTGGTAAAAAATCCAGCAGAATCACATTATCTGAAAGATCTAAAGTTGTAAGATTTTCAAATCTACCAAGAAGTTGACCCCATTGTGAAACATAATGTCTACCTATATCAGTTGATTTTATAGTTAAATTGTAAACTTTTGAAGTAACAAACTCTCCTGCACTAATTAAATTTATAAGAGTTTTCAATACTGCCGTTAAAAGTGATGTTGGCAGTTCAATACTAACAGTATTACCATCAAGGTAAAAACCTAATTGACATACAAGTGAAAAATATTTTGAAACATCACCAGGATGTACAACTTGTTCAAGAATTTGATTCATTCTATATAAATCTCCAACAAATTCAGTATAATCATTTGAACTTCTAATAAATTTAAAGTCAAGTGTTTGTGGACCTACTGTTTTAAAAAATATTGAATCTTGATCATTTTTGGTTTCACAAGTTAATTTTTCTTGAAATGTTGCCATTGAAAGAATTGTATCATACTCTGTAAAAGATTTCCTTGTTCTTGCAGATAAAATTAGAGTTTGTCTTTCATATAATCGTTTATAACAAAGTCCCATAAGGTAATTTATAGGGCTATCACCACATTTAAAAGTAGTTAATATTTGTCGTAAACGATCAACAAAGGCTCTTATTTCCGTCGAAGAAAGATTGTTCAAAATCTCTAGTAGAATCTCCTGTGGTAGTTGCCATAAGAACATGTCCAAAGTATGAATTTAGTGGGAGAATAAATGTAGGTTAGAGTGCAGAAATTATTCACACTAAAAAAAAAGATTGAATTGGATAGTTGACAGAAAGTGGAAGGTATTGCAAGAGGGCATGGCTAAATCCCACAGTCTACGAAATGGCATGTAAATACCTCCAAATCTGTTATACTTAAGTAAAGACCGCTACCATTGTTCGCCGATGGAATTATTACAGCTCAGAAAGATTAGTAGATTGACTAACATCACCAGATTGTCTGAAGTTAGTAGATTAAATATACAGGAGAAGCAGGTAGAGGCTGAAGAAACTATACAGAGAGAAATAATGTTATAAATGCTATAATGAATCGTTTTTGTGGTAGTTTTCGGTAGTTTTCGTGGTAATTGTTGGTAGTCAATGTAGTTATTGTGATCAGGCCGATGACGGACCTGCGTAATACAGACCGTAGTTTGACTCCATTGGGAATTCCATGTCAATATCCATATCAATATCCGAGTAATCACTTAATTCCTGGATTTTATCCTGTGAGTCTGTAGGATTGGTGACATGATGATTTTTGGGAGAGTTTGAAGTACCATCTATTGAGTCTAACATATCGTGATCTACTGAGACACGATCCCAGTAAGTATAACTAATATTTTTAATACAATCAGATTCAATATCGACGGCCTGCCGTTTGGATTGTCTCTTTTTAATTCTTGCAGTTTCAAGACGATTTTCCAGATCAAGAACTGTCATTAAATCATTACTTGTAAATGAAATTGATGGATTATTTATAATATCAATTATTTTATAATACATTTTAAATGGAGGATGATTTTTACCATAACGAGTATTAAATTTTCTTAAAAATTTATTAAATAGTCTTATAACCCATTTTTGGAAACAGTAAATTACCATTACATATGGCAGATACCATTTTATTAATTGACTTCCACTAGCCATAACATGATGGAAATGTTCTTTAAGTTTTGCCAGTATAAAATTATCAACAGATGAAGATGATATACCACCTGTTTGTGGTTTATAAACACCATATTTACCTAAACGAACATTTACAGTGACATCACGAGGTTTCTTCTTGGTTTTATAGTCATCGATTGATAGACAACTGAAAAGAGTATCTAATTTGATTCTTTTATGATCTCGAACATCGAGTTCTTCTCGGGCGTGTTTTCTGGGTCGTGACATTCATAGGACGATGATGTGAAGGTGGGGGTGTGCTTGGCTGGGGAGGAGTAAGTATTTATTGTGTGATTTATGGAGTAGCTAGAAATTTCTGGAATCGCACCAAAGGTGCCGTCAGGAAGAGCTTACCAAAAAGACATGAGGAGCTAAGCAGAACAGTGGGGGGAAAAGAGAAGAGAAGGGGGGGGAAAAGAAGATCAAGAGTAGGAAGAACAGCAAGAGTGGGAAATTTATAATGCAGGAGTACGAAGAAGAGTAGACGTAAATGTAGAGATGCACATTGAGCATATAGAGAAATGAATATCCGAGATGCTGGTGCCGATTCTGGAGCTGGTGCCGGAGCTGCTACCAGAAACCTTCTAAAAGCAGCTTCTTCGGGAATAGAAGCATTCAGCCAGTCCGCCGTGGGATTCGAACCAGAGACCTGATGGCCGTCTGGCACCTGATTTTGTAACACTTCCAATGGGACAGTTTGCAACCATTGAGTCAAAGGATGCAAGACGTATCCAACTGGCTTGTAAAAGGTCAGGTAACAGCTCTGTCCAACTATGCCACAAAAAGACTTGACTGGATTTACTCTCTTCTTTTGTCTTCTTTTGTCTACAATTACTTCTGTAAATACATTCACTATATACTCACAATGCAGTCGTGAACTCACTATCCTCTAGTCGAGTCAGTTTCCTTATCGGTTTCGACATTTTCTTCGATCTTTACAATCTTTGAATCAATGTTAGTTTCCGGTACTTCCATCTTAGCAGTTTCTGTATCGGTCTCACTTTCAGTTTTACTTATTGCAACCACTGAACATAATTGATCGTATAATGATTTTAAACTTCTTAAATCTGCAATTGTAAGCGAGTCAAAGTCAATATGTTGATACTTTGTTAAATCTCCTGATGGGGTACTAAAAACAGATTCAGAATTCAGAGTTCGGTCATTATTTCCTGATTCTATATCTGTAACTGTAGCTGAACTACCATTATTATTATCATTATTGGTTGTAAGATTATTGAACCATTTATCCATAACTTGGAAACTTGCAGTTCTATTACGACTTAAATAATCAGGTCTCTTAGCTGGTGATTCGTCAAGTGAGTGAAGTGATGAATTGGAAATATGTGCTATAGGATTATTATTTGAAACTTGTGATAATGGATGTTCAGATTCTTGTCCTGATGTAGCATTGAACTTGGTCATTAATTCGCTCATACCACTAGTAAACTTAGATGTAATTGAATTTCGTTTATCTGAGCTAGAAGTTGAATTATTACGACTTGTAGTAGCATTTTCAATTGAAGATGATCTGGTTCTTGAATGATTTGGTGAAACTCGATTTAAAAGAGAACTTGATCGTTTATGACGTATATCTCCTTCATTTATTTCTTCAACAGATATTGGACGGAAATTAGATACTGAAACCAGTCCAAATCTTCCTAAAATTGTCTTCATTATACCTAGATTGGAGTGTTCTTCATCATGTGGTAATGCTAATGAAGATTCAAAGTCTCCCATATTTTCATTCCCTGAACTAGAGCTAGGGAATATTTCTTTTTCTTTAAGACGTGAGTTGGATCGAGATCGCTCAACAGAAAGTGCAGCATCGTTAATTCGAGTACTAATAGTATTAAGAAGTGAAGATGATCTTGATCTATTACCTTTAAGCTCAGCATCTACTTGTTTATCATCAACCGGTTCTTCTTTAGGGAATTTGAAAGCTTGTGCAACTTCTTCATCTACTAATTTATGAAGAGATTTGGTAAGAATATCAACTTTAGTATTCTCTAATGGATCAGAAACAAGTTCATCAATAGTAACGTTCAGAAGGAAAAATAGTATAGCTTCAAAATTGGTGAGGTAGTAATTAAGTTCTCCATTATTTAAAAAGTTCGATTGAATGTAACTGATAAGATCCTTATCATTATTGAAAAAATCAATGAATTTATCATCATTTTCAATTTCATCACATTGACTTAAACTTTCATCAAGATTTAAATACTCATATAGCGATTTATTGGTTGTTTTCTTAGGTGACCGTCTCATTTGACTAGCTGGAACATAATTACTGGAAACTTGAGTGTATGAAGCATCTACTTTATATGGATCAAGTAAGCATAAGAAATTTTGAATAAATGTGAAATTAAGGTACAAATCTTCACGACTTGGTAAATGATAAATAATAAGGTAGATGAGAGAAGGTAAAAGGATATCATTATTAACTTTAGAAACATCATTATCGAAGGCTTCAGATAAGAATAAAATCAAAAACTTTTGAATCTTTACAATGCACTTTAATTTTGAATGAGGAGTGATAACTTCATTAAATTGCACAAACTTCTTTTGAATCTTTAGTAAAATTGGGTTAGTTGAGCAATTATCAAATAATGATGATATTTTAGCGGTTGAATCATCGGATACTTCACTAAAACACGAAAAAGGTAATTTTAGTTCCTTTATAGCATCAAGTTTTTCATCTAAGAAACCTTGAATTATTATATCTCTTTCATCGAATCGGAACACCTTATCATAAAGAGTCGTTTCAGCCGTACTTTCTGAAGTAAATAAAAGTGACAGAGCTAATTGAATTGATTCAAAAATAGTAATAAACTTATAAAAATTAAATACTCGAAGTTGAACATTTGCATGAGCATCAGCCCGTTTCAGAAGCTTTATTGAATTTGATGAATAATTTGCTATAGCAATTAAGTAGTCAAATTGATTAGGATTATCTCGGAAATGTTCAGAACTTGCAAGTAAATGACGTTTATTTGAATTTGATTGACAATAAACGTGAATTGCCAAAGAATTTAAATCTTGATAAAAAGATTTGAAAAGTCCCGAAAGTTCCGCTAAAGATAAAGGTGCTTGATATCTTGGTTCTTTTAAATACTTAATAAAATGCTGAACTAACTGTAATAGTTGGGGGTGAAGGCCCTGATCCACGTGATTGTGAACCTCTGATTGAATTAAAGAAATTAAATCCAAATATGCCATGGTTAACTGCCGGGGCAGAAAGTATGAATTAGCCCACAAATTACGGGACAGTAAAAACCTGAAGAAATCAAAGAAAAGTGGTTATAAAATCACAAATCAAAGCAATATAGTAAAAAGGTTTGATCTACAATAATTTTAACTATCGTATCCCTTTTATCGGGATGGGCGGTGAATGCACGCAGCCGATCCAGGGGAAGAAATGGTTCGATTGGCCGCCTCTATGGACCCAGCGTATCGCGTATGGGCCGAGCAAAATGGGCCCTGTTCGACCAAACGGTGCGACGACCGATCGCCAGGCTGTGTTGCACAGCCATATACGCGATATTTGCAGTCACGACATCACCATAAGGAATCAAGGAGGAGCCCCAGGAACGAAGGAGGAGTTTTAAAGGTGTAAGAGGAAGTTGGGAAGGGAAGTGAGAGGAGTGCAGAAACTCGTAATTCCGGTGGAGAATGTGGCGGAATATGATCATTGACTTGTTCAGACGGTACTCGTATATAACAGAAGTTGGTGTACGGCGTTCTAACTTATCTAATTATGTTACCTTATCATACTTTGCTACTTGGATAGAGTGGTCGAATCGGTTGAGCAAGCCATTGAGTTTCGAACGCCCGCTACAGATACAGCATCATCTGGAGGTATACCATTACTATATAACGTCAGACATAAGTAAGTATATTACTACACTTTGCTTCTCAGTATACATCTTCGTCAATCATTACATATATTTATATGGCACTTTTGTGGGTTGTCCTTATACTTGTAGAGTACTATAGAGTACTAGTATGCATTCACTGTTTAATTTTGTGTACGTTAACCATCGAGGCCTGCTCCCCCTTGTAGATCTTCGGCTTGACCTATGTCTAGCACTTGATTCATTTCTGGCTCACGTAGACCTTCGTTACCTATATCTAGCCCTCGAATAATATCTGGACCTTGTGGTAGGTCGTCAATGTTTGGCATTGGCTCTCTTTCTGGTACTGGTTCTTGTTGTATGTCTCTGAATTGGAACCAGTAAACTGGACAGAGTATAATAGAGTAAATTATATCTGACCACTGGGTAGTTAATAATTTAGTAAATTTATCTGTTGCAACACCTTTCCGCTTGACAATATTCATATTCTTATACTCTGTATTTCCTTTATCCATCCACACATCTCTTAAAAACCACCAGACGTGTCCTACAGAGTAGCATATAAACGTTTGCCATAAGAATCTCAGTTTAGCCATATGTGACAATCCACTGGCGGTTGATGTTTTAAAATACATCAAATCCTGATGTAATTCTCCTGACATGAACCAATTAATTAATGTGAAAGCATAGGGGAAATTCGAAGCTTTTATGGTGATGAAAAAGAATAGTCCAAGTTCAATATTGGGATTTTGCTTACAGAAGATATACACTAAAGTATCGTCAAGAATTGGACCTAAAAGGTTAATTTTTATATCTCTGTAAACATAGCCTATGCATACCATTGTCACTATGGATGAACAAACGAGAAACATAAAGTAAATGAAGTCAATTGTATTGAACCGGTCAAATTTAACCATCATTTTCAGTTTTTCGTCATCTGTCAATGAAGTCCGCCAAAACGATGGGAGGTGAGTTATTTTGGTGAAATAATTACTTTCAATTTGCCCAAGTGATCGCTTCACAAAGTAGAGGTGAAGAAGAAGGTTAAAACTTAGATCTCCAAAGTAAAGAAATGAAGTTATTAGCCTCCACCATTGATTACCAAATGCTTTATTTGGAATGAAAATCACAGACGATGGTGAAATGACTCCGGTCGACGTGGCGGTAGAAACCACAGCAACTGCCACTAGATAGTTTAAAGTGAAAAGTGGAGTTTCACTGAATGCCTGAATAAGACGGTCCATAAAGAGAAGATGCGTGTAAAACGAACAATTTGGAGGTTTGTAAATTAATTCTATATAATCACCGTTTTTCTTAAATTTCGACCGAACTTTGTAGTAAGCCCGTGTAGACCCGTGAAACTCGTGTGGTTAGCCACTGGATAGAAATGATCAAATGAGTTCGAACGCTTGTGCCGCTTACAAAAAAAAACGGAAATTGGGTAGAATTCCGCTAGCGGATAAGACTAATATACCTATTTCTATTGGGAAAAAGATACGGTTAAGGCCTAGATCTCGAAACTCAATTCTTTCTAAACCTTCCTTAGCTTCCTACAAGAAGGCGCTACACTGACATCACCACGGAGATTTTAAATAGAATACCATACACCAACGCCGACTCTAAAGGAATAGATGCGGTATCAAATACTTATATACGACAGGTTATAGAATGGTATAAATCACATAACTACAGTTTTGACGGTAAGAAAGAGCAATTGAAGAATCACTTGAACTTGGTACAACCACCACAACCGAACTTATTGAGTAAGTAGAACCCTATGCCAAAGCCAAGTGAAACAATCTTGTCGTCTCTTCAGCGACACCACCATAGAAACTCGCAGGCTACACATACTGTGCAGGGAGTGACCAAAACGGGACGGCTTTTACTATCGGCGACGGTAAAAAATTTGGCTACTGGCGAATCATCAAGTGTGCTTCTTGTGCACAGTGACCTCCTGGTCCTTGTAGCGGTCAATGATTACATTTTGCTAAAACAGCATAGTGTTTACACCATAAATGGCAGTTCAGTGCCCATTTACACATCATGAGCCATCAACCCATAGTTTTGCATATCTATTAGTATCTAGTCATATCTAGTCATCTATTCATCTTCTAATATACAAGCATATAATTCAATACTAAAAGCCCTTGCTTAAACACAACAAAACAAATCAGATCTCTTAGTGATTACGATGTCTTCTGACCTATACCCTGAAACTGACGGGCAGAGTAACTCAGAAACGGACTGGGGACGGTGATGGGTTCTAAAGTAGAAAGTTTCATCTAAAACGTCAGGTATAAAGACGTAACAAACAAGCAATGAAGCCCACTACTTGCTCACCAGACTCACCTAGACCTATGTAATATTCTGGAACCACGAATAGCTTGCCTAAGCTTTAATTGACGCTTTGAAATACCCTTGAAACTCTTCATTTCACCATAACCATAAAAAAAAATTGACGGGGTTCCCCCCTCTTTTGGAATTTTGGACCACCGCCGACTTCAAAAAAGATACTGGTACCCTCTCAACAGGTACCAGTACCCAGCAGAAGCCGGCATGGTCCAACTTTTATGTGGCTGAATAGCCCCAGCTGGATTGCAGCACTTTTGGCTGCAAAAAAATCCTAAATTATTTAGGATTTGCAAATTGATTTTGATAGTCATGAAGAGAGAGGTGCTTAAAAGTAACATATTAAGAGAAGAAGTTATCTACAATTCAACGAAGCCCACTCTGTCGGTGACTTTTACTCCGACAGGACACGTTATGGTCAGACCGTCAATAATATAAAGATGTTTAGTAAATTCTAAACACTAAGCGTCACCAATATCAACAAACCTAAAACCGTTAGTATGTTTCTTCAACACGAGGCAATTATCAGTCCAAAATGCTTGAGTTTCATGAAGATTCTAAACTCAAGTCTTTCCGCATATTATCAAGTAACATCAGGCCTCAGAATGTGAAAGTTCAAATGGGGCCCCGTCCAGAATAGGCATACAGCCGCCCAGACCCCTTGGTACCGCATCGACCAGTTGCCATGTCTTCAATTCGGAATGGCAAGACAAAGCTCATCAATCACAGGGTGGTTCGACGGCATCATCATGGAAAACTTCTACTCCAATTGCTCAATCGTCACTTATCAGTTCAAAGCGATACAATCATAGGTATTGGACATATCTTACCTCCAAACAGGAAGCATTTTCTTCCCACCCGGTGGTCAGGTAGAATATGTAGTCAACTTTTGATTCATTCACTTTGCAGGTATACTAATTCGATTTTTTTTATCATACTCTAAACTTTAGTTTGCAAGAATGTGAAAACATGTATCATCTACAAACAGGTTGCTGCTCCTGTAAATATACTTGATGATCCTTGAAACTTGCCGTCTTACAACCTCCATGATCATCTCCGAACAGGGTGCTGCCCCTGTTCATCAAATGAAATGAAATACAACAAACTTTTTTTCTATCTTGCAAGAGGTGGGACCATACATCATTTCCAAACGGGGTGCTGCCCCCGTAGGTGAAACGAAATGATGTACGCAACTTGCTTAATATTTTTGTTTTGCAAGAAGGTGGATCACACACCATCTCCAAACGGGGTGCTGCCCCCGTAAATGAAACGAAATGGTGTATGCAACTTGCTGTGTATTTCTTATTTCCATGGAGGAAGATAAAACTAATCTCCCAACAGGCTGCTGCCCCTGTTGATTGATTGAGTTGAATTGTATAATTTTTTTCATTATTGCAAGAAGGAGGATCATACTTCATGTATCAACTAACAGGGATGCTACTCCTGTCAGTGAATAAAATAAAGTATGCTTCTTGTTCTTTTTTTTTGTTTTTTTGGTATACCCTTTCGAATAGTAAGTCAATCACTATTATCGTAGTCGTAATCCAGTCAGACCACGTCTCACCTCCTTGCTCTCTCAAAACTTTATCTTGCCATCTTTCATGAAAACACAACCCTTGGTCTCCGCTCGTACCAATGGTAGTCTAAGCTAAACTGATCCGCTTATTCCTTCACTAGTAGCTCCTCACCCTCCGTTTCTGCACTCGTCTAACCCTTCCGATACTAATAACGGCAGAATTATTGAGTTTATCTTCTTCATTCCGCTACTGCAACTCTTCAGATTAGTGCCCCGGATCGTCAAAACGTCACTGGACATCCAGTGTAATATTTTTGCAACCATGCAAATTTGCTGCGATAAATTATCAAAACCACAAATATGCAACCAGGCAAAGTCCGCTTACTTAAGTGATGATTCTACAGGTCTAATACCATTTAGTGTATTTATTGACTATCTAGGTGGTTAGTCGTGAGTTTGTGATCAGCTTTAAACCTGCCAACCATTCAGCTCAGTACATCACAATTAGCTCTAATGTAGGCACAACACATAGTCTACGTCAAGCAGCCTGTGCTTCGCAGCGGTAGCCCGGGTTTTATTCGTCGTATGGCTCAAGCATATGCGTTTGCCATGTGGCTGCAATATAAACCTACCGCTCTCAGTAGCTTCCAGCCTTTCCGAGCCTGGAGTTAACTTGAGGGTAGGTTTGGCTCATGAACAGGAAATGATTACTGTCTGATTGGACTTTTGCCGTATTGATCAAGACATTAACCGCCAGTATGAGTATGGTGTTGTAGAACTAGTTCTAGAACAGACCCCGTGAATCTACTGGGAACGTCTACTTCGCTTCTACTTGACTCCTAATTCGCTCACTGCGATGCGGTTATCTCTTTTCCTATCACCGTCTTCCAATTGTATGGCCCAGCCGGTTGCAAATTTCCGGTTTTTCCCAACTGGCCAACGCCACAAATTTTCAACACCTCTCTCCTGGTCATCCACCTCCTTTGTTGAAACACCTTATTAGTAGCTTATGTTCTTCTACGACACTGTAATTGGCTGTTGATATCTTACTGTCCTAAACAGGTATTTAGGTCTATCGCGTTGACCCATCGCGATACCGCTGTCATCTCTTGTAATTTCACATTCACCAACTGTACCGCTTTTCTGGTGAATTTCTTCTTCTTTTTCTTTGTATTTCTCCTGATTCTTCCCCGTTCCTCCATAATGACACCCAACATCGACTCAATTGTGGCCGGTCCCGGCGACCTCGACTACTCGATCATTCTTCATCCCCTCCGGTACATTGAAAATCTTCCCAGTCAAAATCACAATGTTAGAACCCAATTTCTTCACGCTTTCAATGATAGATACTACCATATTGACAATGATCTGGTTTTGGAGGCCATTGATAAACTTATTTCTACGCTTCATAATGCTTCACTTATCATTGACGATATCGAAGATGAATCGCCATTACGTCGAGGAAGTCCAACGGCTCATATCAAGTATGGCGTCCCTCTTTCGATTAATAGCGCCAATACCGCCTATTTCTCCGCCATGAAAGATGCCATAGTGGCGGCCCAGACTTTTGCCCCTGAAAATCCGTCGGTAGTAGCAGAATGTGTAGATATTTTAGTACTGGAAATGCTTAATCTTCATCATGGACAGGGTCTGGATATTTTCTGGCGAGATTATTTTGGCAAAGAGTCAGAGTTTGCACATGTGCCTCATCCTTTGGTAAGTGACTACCTCCAAATGGTGATGAACAAAACAGGTGGACTTTTCCGTCTTTCTGTTCGTCTCTTACATGCATTTTCTAATCACCAAAATCAAGATCAAGAAAATGCCATGCGATTGGCAAATCTCCTAGGTATCATTTACCAAATAAGAGATGACTACATGAATCTTGCCAATAGCGACTATGCCAAGGCCAAAGGAATGGGTGCTGAAGACCTTGTAGAAGGAAAACTTTCGTTACCAGTTCTTCATTGTATAGAGAACGATGAAAATCGTACAATCGCAAGATTTCTTTCTGAAACCACTCGATCTCAACGAGCTCTGGATCCTGCGGGCGTTTCTACAGCCCTTCAGTGTATTCGGGCACATGGATCGCTTGAATATACAAAGGTTGTATTTGGAGAGTATGTTGCAAAAGCTAGTGCTATAATTGAAATTCCTGAAAGTAATGAAGTTCCAGCACTCATGAAAATTTTAACCCATTTGGCAAAATTACCAGTCTAGACTACATCACCATATTCCAACGAACATCTATCGTATTGTTGACTACAATTAAGCTTGTGATTATGGAAGGCTAAATTAATTGATTTTTTCAAATGTACTTTTTCATGTAATTTTCTCATCTCATTTTTCACCTCATCATGCTTTACCTTATTGGATTAGGACTCTCATACGAGTCTGATATCACTGTTCGTGGACTCGAAACCGTCAAGAAATGTAAACGGGTGTACCTTGAAGCCTATACTTCAATTCTTATGGCTGCTGACCAGCCATCACTCGAAAAATTTTACGGACGTGAAATTATCATCGCCGATAGAGAACTTGTTGAAACTGGTGCCGATCAAATTCTTGCTGGAGCTGAAGAAGACGATGTGGCCTTTTTGGTTGTTGGAGATGTTTTCGGAGCAACTACTCATACTGATTTAGTTATTAGAGCCAGAGAGTTAGGTATTAAAGTTGAAGCTATTCATAATGCTTCAGTAATGAACGCTGTTGGTGCATGTGGATTACAGTTATATCAATTTGGACAAACTGTTTCATTAGTTTTCTTTACCGAAACTTGGAAACCTGATTCATTCTATGATAAAATCATGGAAAATAGAAAGATCGGATTGCATACTCTTTTATTACTAGATATTAAAGTTAAAGAACAAAGTTTAGAAAATATGGCAAGAGGTAGACTTATTTATGAACCTCCAAGGTATATGGATATTGCTACTGCAGCTCGACAATTACTTGAAATTGAAGAAATGAGAGATGAAAAAGCATATACTGCAGAAACTCCTTGTGTTGCAGTATCCAGATTAGGATCTCCAACTCAAACTTTCAAAGCTGCTTCATTAAAAGATCTCGCCGAATATGACTCGGGTGAACCTTTACACTCATTGATCATTTTAGGGAGACAGGTGCATGAATTGGAGTTGGAGTACTTATACGAGTATGCTGACGATAAAGAAGCTTTTAAGAAAGTTGTAGAGGCTGATCAACAACACCATAAGAAATAGTATAGATAATCTAATGTATAACAAAGAATTAACAGAACAGCGTAGATACAAGTAGCCATCATGAAGGTTTATGTGGGTTTAGGAGAAGGAGTACATCAATCTCAGTAATGCTTTCGAGTCTAAATACCATTGAAAGCCAGTTGGCTTAGGTGGAGCTAAGTTTATACGGCTCTGGATGTGCCGACCTTTAGCACTAAACAACCTTTAGCACTTAGCAACCTTCTTTAATAGAGCCAGAGGCTGGTAACTCACTCGATCAAACTAGGTCACCATTTGCAGCTCGTGCTACAAGAAATACACAAAATTCGGCTCTACCCGCTCCAGCATCCACAGTGCTGGTGATTGTTAGGACGAAAACTTACATGTAGTGATGTTGGGTATTTCGTTTGTTCCCAAATTTATGTACTCTTCGTTTGTTCTTACACGAAGTACCAAACGCTGCAGAAACTAGTTGGGGGAACAAAACTGAAACTATGAATACACTAAAGCAACGGAATTGATTACTGATTTTGTAATTAAACATGTATTAATATCTAAATTTACGCATTATCTGACAATGGGTGAAAACAGCACTTTTACGGAGCAATGTATGTTTTATTGTTATGACTGTAAATCATTAATTATAATCAATCGTCTTAAAATTATTTTGGAATTGGGTATTGCCTTATTTTTGCCTACTCATCTGTTGAAAATGAATTCAGTCAATACTGTCAATTTTTCTATATTTAATTTATCTAATCTTTCGTTCTATTGTAATTTTAGTCGTCGATTCTTTTGACGATTTACTCTACTTTATTTGATTTTTTGTGTTGCCCTTTGATGTCGGCATAGATATTTTCATTAATATCCCATACCATCCAGTCATACCAACCAAATACGGGTGGTATTATCGTCACCAAATGCCAAAGTGAATGGGCATCAACTAATGAGTAAAAAATCGGAGGAAAATCAAGGATTTCAAGCGACATTCCCAAAATCACTATAAGACATAATAGAAGTGGATACAATGAGTAGAGTTTTGATGATCGGGTGAAAAAGCTACCAAGTATTATCTTGTTAACATACTTTGTGTGATTCATAGGTTTCTTTTCTTGTGCTATTTCTTTCTCGTAGTAATTATTGTAAAGACGGAAACATCCTATTATCCACAATATATTTTGTAAGATCCCTACTGTGATGTTAGCTTGCATGTTGTAAGTATACAGCCAATCTGTTTCTAGACGATAAATATGGGCAGTATACGCAGCAAAGCAACCAGCAGTTATCAAGACTCTAAGAGCTCCGTATTGAGGCAAATATAGCCTAAATACCCGACATGCAATCCCGTAAAACCCCGATAGAACAGTAAGGCCTGCAAAGTAGTAATCTAGCTTTTCGGTGGTGTCAAAATCACGGATATGGAAGATTGTGGAGAAAATCCATGCCAGCATCGTGATCATAACAATGGCTCCAACCGTAAAGAACTCACGATTGACAATTTTGCGATCAGTTCCAGAATTGTCCTTTACGGCCTTGAGTAAACGAAGAAACCCATGAAGATGAACTGCAAAGTTTCCAATGGAGAAAATTACCGATGCTAATTCTTGAATTCCGAAAACTCGAAGGAATGGCCATTTCCCATGAAATTGAAGAATTTCTTCACCAGAATCCACCCTTTCTTGAGTTACGAGTCTCTGACACTGGTAGTCGCAATTGGACGGACAATCCCAGTTTAAATAGCGTAGATATGGGCTTAATGGCATAGATTCAAATGTCCAACTTGGATTATACGCCCAATCATGGTGACGATAGTATCTATTATTAAAGCAGGTAATTTGCTCACATTGGAAACGACAATCATCAAACAGCTGAAGGTCATCGCCAGGAGACGCTAAAACTAAAGCTACCAACGGTAGTACCCGAAGAAGAAACATGTATAACTTATACCTATAGCGTAGACCTGTACATCAGAAAAGTACTGGAGGTCCGCTAGACACAAAATCGTGCGACGTATTCGATAACCACGGAACCTTCGTCTGGCTGTAGTTTTCACAGTTGAAGGTGAGGTGGTGATGGAGGTGACAAAGGTTATGGACAGGGCCACAGTGGCATGTGAGGAGGAGAAGTTTGGCGGTAGAAAAATAGGTAGTTTCACTGAAATTCACACAAACTTAACGTGGGAAAGTAATGAGATAATGTGCTACAAGTGACTGAATTGGGTCAACAACAACTGAATGGAAAGGACCGGTGCCGGGATAAACCTTCGGTGGCCGAGAAAAACTTCTGTAGCCCAGAAAAGTGCAGCTGGAGAACAAAGGATATAACAATCGAGCCAGCCAGAAACTCAGACGTAATAAGTAGGTACTGTGTCATACTTGACAAACAAAGTGTACACAGACAGAGTCGCTACATACTTGCTACGAGCTTAGTAGTCATTGATTGTTCTACCCGTGAATTGTGGTGTCGCTGTACTGATCAGTAGACGGACTTTTGTGCTTACTTGGGCATTGAAATCATGGTACAGAATCAGTAGAGTTGAAGTATTAAAATTATGTATAGAGCTGGATCAGAACATTGTAGTCGTTAAGAGATCAAGCAGTAGTGCCATTACAATCAACGTCTAATTATAGAACCACCACTGCAATTCCAGACGCAACTTTGCTACAGAAGTCAATGGTATTCCGTAAGAAGTTTGGTAATGAATGTCTTTAATTGCTTTGAATTGACGACAAAATTATAACTTACGACATACTGACTATTAGAAACTGTACTGATGTATACACTTATTACAACATTTACACCGGTAAATTATACCTTACATCAAGCGAATGTTAATTAAACAAGTTTTACCGACATACATTAAAAGTTTTGTTTGGCAGCTTTTTCACCAAGAACCATCGGAACAACGTCAGTACACCTAAACCTTTGATTGACATTTAAATGATTTGCGCTTCGATTCCCGCTATACGTTCAAAGCCACTAACACTTGACTCGGGAGATGTTGCGCTTTGAACTTTGGTGATTTTTTGAAACTATTGTTTTAATGAATTTAAAGCGCAAAATTAGCGGTAATACAAAGTTACAAAACCATTAACTTCAATTACATAGACGTTATCGTAACTTAATAGGTAGAATATTGATGTAACGTTTACTTACCTAAAATTGATTGTTTAATGCTGGTAACAAAACCAATATGTAAAGTGAGCAAAATGTACTTATTATTATAGTTTATCAATAGAATGGTTATAAAAAAATATCCTAATTAGGTTGAATGATTTTCTCAATAAAAACCCGGTATTGAACGCATTTCTCCGAAAGATACGAATTGATAAATATTTTGGACGTCACGTTTTAAACATATTGCCGTAATAAAAAATATTTACAATGTAAATTAATCTAACAGTTAATTTTTTATTAGAACAAAGACCATTATTTGCAGTCAGACATTTTGAATCAAAAAGAAATTTCGATTCGGGAAATTTGTTCCAAGGCAATTTACCGGGGCTTCTTTACCGATAATTATTTGACATACCAATATGGTTATTTTTAATGCCATTTTTAGTGACATTTTATGCCATTACTAAAAATTGCCGTAATTTTATGTAAAAAATCACAAAATTATTAAATATCAAGATGTAAATTTCTAAATTTATCTAATAATTGCTTAATTGGAGGAGATTTTGATTGATTTGTTGCTATCCAACCAATCATACTATTAATTACCATAAAATATTGTTCATTTGCTTTTTGAACTTTACCATGATATTGAAGTATTTCCATTGATTTATCTAATGCTTGTACAATTATTTGTAAATTCAAATTTGATTGTAATCCCATTTTATAAATTGAAATACAGCACCAACTACTACATATAAAAATCATTTGAACACTGGTTATTGTACCAATTTTTGGAGTTGCAAGATATTTATCATGTAATACTTCAATTGTTTTAATTGCTTGTTTAAATCCTGTTTGTTGTAAAAATTCAAATTTTTTAATATCTCCAATATTTTCAATTAAGTCTGGTCTTATAATACATACCAACTCTATCATTAATATACAACGACTTATTTGAAAATTGGCTAATGTTTTAACAATATTAAAAGCTATCATTATTTGATGTACTGATCCACAAGGTTCCTGTCGTAATTCATTTGGAAGGTTTTCATTAAATCGTTGTAACGTATTGAAATAATTTAAAACATCATCAAATGTAAAATCATTACCTTCATATAATTTTTGACTTATTTCAAATGAAAAGTCAAGAAGTTCAATTATTTTAATTGACAAAAAATTTTCAAAATTATTATCAATCCCATGAATTTCATTAACTTCATTATTAGGTTTATCATTCCATTCATGATCGGGGAAAGTATAGGCATTTCCAAATCCTAAACATGCAATCTTTTCTCTAATAATTATACTCAAGAATAAATTCCTTCTTTCTTCACAATCACTCATTTGATCATTAACTTCTCGTCTATGAAGTTTAAGACCTCGACTTAGTTGAATTGCTGTATAAATATATTTTCTAGACGTAAAATCATGTCCTCTTATATCGTAGTAAATATAAATTAAATAATTGGCTTTAATAGTTGTTATTGAAGGTGTATCACTTTGCCAATATTCGAAAAGTCTCTTTGCATAATTGAAATAAATTAATGATTGAGTCAGTTTATAATCTCTATTAGCGGTATCTATGAAGAATCTTCCTATTGCTATAAGCAAATAGAATATAGTTTCTTGTTGAAAATTTTGAAAATTAATATCTCCTTGATAACCTTCAATTTGAACTAAAAAATGTTTTAGATTAATGAATTTACAATTGATACTTTTATCAAAACTTTCAAAATATTCATTTATTTGATTAATCCTGGGGGTTTCAGGTTTTTTGGTAGGTGATTCAGGTAAAGGATTAGTAATTGAATTCAGAGTTAAAGACGAAAATATGGATGCAAAAATATGTTTAAAAAGAGGAGCTGATTCTTCAATAAAAGAATCTAAATCACCTCTGCCAAAATATCGAAGTTTTGTTTTACTAAATTCAATAGTTTGATCAATTTGTAAATCTTTTTCAATTTGAGAAGTTGCTCCTGGTCCTAAAGGATCTTCTGATATATAATTTGGTTCTTGACCTTTTATAGGTTGAAATGAATAAATATGAGGATACAGTAAATGACGAAGTGGTACAGGTGGAGTAGAACTTTTGGAAATCGATTCTAAAATTGATTTTATTGGTGGGACTTTAACTTTTGAAGTGACAGAATTAGAAGGAGCTGAATGAGATCTACCAAGTTCAGGACTTTCAGGAATTATACTTATTGGAGCAATTGGGAATGAAGAAGATCTTAAAAGATCTTTATTTACTGGAGGAAGAGGTCTTGCAAAGTCAAAATCTTTTAAAGAATCAGGAAATTCAGGTATGATATCAGGTCTTAAAGGATTTCTTAAATCTGAACCAAAATAACCAGAACTTACAGAACCTCTAGCATCAGATCCTAAAGAGGTTCTAAATTCAGAATCTATAGGACTTCTAATATCTGACATTGAAGAATTTCCTACATCAGCCGATCCTAAAGAACTTCTAAAATCCGAACTTAAGGAACTTCTTAAATCAAGAGAACTTAAAGAACTTCGATTATCTGAAGTTATTGAACCTCTATTATCACCAGGATATGATGAAGTAAATGAAAAAGGTTCAGATTCTTGAATATTTAATGAATTAAAATCTGAACCAAGTTCATGCTGTTTCTGATAAGCTTGTCTTGCTAATCTTTCAGATTTTAAAGTTCGTCTATCAGGAATTGTATAAGTACATTCGAGATTCTTTTTACGACATAAGAAGCAAGGTACATCACCAGTACACTAGAAGTTAGTAATTATTCAACTTTATAAATTAGAATTTACATACTTTATATTTTCGTCGTTTACAGCTATCACAAGCTGTCGATACTTTCCTTCTTCTCTCAGTTGAAACTAAAGGGAAAGATGCCGGTGGTTTTTGGCTCATATGAAGTCCAATATCAATATTATATCAATTTAAATGAAATCACAATGTTTGTATAAGAATAATTCAATTAATTGAAAAAATTAACTTGTAATTTAAATTAAATAATAAATTTATAATAACTATCAATCATATACCGAGTTGGTATTGAATTGGACGGAGGCTCTGAACTATTTATATAAAAGGTTTAAAAAGAAAATTCAAATTAGAGTTCATTTTTGCAGGAGCCCGAATTGTAGATGTAGAAATAATAAGCCGGAACTAACAATGCTTTGATGTTTATTGAAATTGATTATAATTATAGTTTTTTTTTTAATTAACAATATTGAATTTATGGTGATTCTTTTGATACCTAATTGTTAATTAATATTTAATATCATTCACTTATAATTGAATGATATAAATCATGTTATTTAATGATAAAATTAACATTAAACCTATGGTTTGAACCAATGCAGATGCAGGTTATGGGGCAGATCTGGAAAAAAATAGTTGCGCTAAAAAAAGGAAAAATCTCACGCAGCACAAAATTATTCATGCATTTGCATGATGATGCAAAGTAACTTATTTTACCCGCATACTGTAGGTTGTAATAAACTTGACATTATTAATATGCAAATTTGATAGTTGTTGTTAACCAACTAAAAATATTGCATATCATTGAAAGTGTACTGTGTATAAATTAATAATTAACTGATGTGCATTTTAATTCTTTATTAAAGCCAAGCCGTTGTTCCCTCTTACAGTTAATTATAAATCCCGTTAATTACTTAATACTCTATTTAATTTCTAGCCTAATTTTAAACCTTATATAATTTTACTAATATTTTCAATCCAATTTAATTCATCTTCAAATTTATTATCATTTTTCATTGTTAAACCTTTATGAATTTTTATAGCTTCAGTTATTTCTTTCATAATTATTAGATAATCTCCTGAAGCAATATTTTGATATTTACACTTTTCCATTGATTCAATATTAAATTGTAATGCATTAAAAAATTTCATTTCTTCTTCTTTTTCTTTTGTAAATAAACATCTTAGTGCAATGAAAATACCTGCATAAAATGTAGTATCAATCATCATACATGAAGCAACTCTTATACTTCCATCAATACATAATCTTAGTAATTTTGTATGATAAATTGCAATATTCCCGCCTAGATTTACCATTCTCTCAACAAATTCTTCACTGATACCTTGAATCTCTTTATTTGGATTCATTTTCTTATAAATATAGTACATTAAAAATGGTCTTGTCAACATTATCAATCCATGACAAAATGTAAATGTCAAAACTAACCAAACATAACAATGATCAACTTCATAACTTCCATCTGCTTTTTTATATGGTTCCATTGATCTTGGTAAACTTTTCTTCCATGCTGCAAACTCATCAACTATTCGTGATGCCTTATTGGTATCAAGACTATTGGTTCGATAAAAATTCTTTATAACGCTGGTCAATGTTCGAAGTTGCTCGACTAATTTCCCAGCACCAGCATGAGGTAAATTTGGAATATCATCCCAATCGTATTCATTTACAATAAATGGTCTAGCAATACAAATACTGCTTATTTTATCTTGTGTGTAAAGACTGCAAAAAAGTTTCCTACTTCTGTTGACGTATGGATCATTTTCAACTTTATGCTTTTGGTGAAGTCCTAAACAAAAAGCTCTACCAATGGCCAGATTTAAATAAATCCAACCAGTGGATTTTTTATAATTATAATGGTAGTAAATTGCAATAAGGTAATGTGCTTCAACAGCCCATAATTCCCCTTCATCATCAGTATTATTTAATAAAAGAAGACCACATTCAAAATAGCGTCTAGAACGAGCCAGCTTAAGATCACCATTATGAAAATCAATGTGTAATTGGCCTATAGCCAAAACAAAATAAAACAATATAAGGATAGGATTGATTTGAGTATCAAAAGGGTTGAGATAAACAAAATCAACAATATACTCCTTAAGGAAGGTAGGATCAAATATCAGATATACGCTATTAACTTCACTTTCAAATGAATTTACAAGAATATATGCTTCTTTTATATCCAATAACGGAGGTAAAACCTTTATTGTTGGAATTACAGGTTTATCATCAATAAAAAGTGACCGTTTTTTATCGAAAAGTTGACCTATACCAAGATTCTTGAAAATATAGCGACACTCGTATAAGAAAGAAATTACACTAGATTCTCCTGAATATATGGGTCCGTTAACATCGTTATGAAAGCAAAATTCATCTGTCCAGTTGGGTACATAAGAATGGGTATCTAGTGGGTCATACATAGAACTTTTACCTCTAGCCGTGTAAATACTTTTGAAGTGCTTGAATAAATCATTCATTTGAGGAAGGGATTTGAATTTTTCTTTTGAATCACCATTCATTTCCGTAGAATTAATAGGAGGTAGGTTTAATCGTTGGTCATTATTTGATACCGGCCATGTATCCTGTATTTTAAAAGTCAGACCTGGACTATTACTTTGAAATTTTCTCAACAGCAAGTCACATTCGGAAGAAGATGACGACGAGGTTGAAGCTCTTATATCAGGTCGATCTGATCTTGAAGCCATCCTTTCACCTTTAAGTGATCTTCTATCTACAGAGCTGTACAAACAGCTTATTCCCTTTCGAGAACATAACAAACAAGGTGTTTCACCTGAGCACTTAAATTAGTTAGTAATTTTTGACATTATAATTATGCATATTTTTCATAGTCTTGTACATACTTTGTATTTCCGCTTCTTGCAGTTATCACAAGCTGAAGACACTTTTTGTCGTTTTTCTGGAGGTATTATTCTGCTCCTTCTTTTTGGACGTGATTCCATCATCAGAGGAGCCATTATGAACGGTTGGTCAGTAAGAATTTTTTCTCCCAGTTCGTAATGACATACGCGGAAAAGCGACGGAAATTGCACCGTCCCGCAAAATAATAATATTTACACCCGTGCACCACGCTAAAAATAACCAAGAAAAGAAAATTCTTGTCCTGCTCCTACATTCGTCAGGTCAATCCGAGGTTCAAGGATTAAAACAGAGCAATTTTACTATCGTCATAACGATAGAAGCCCAGTCAGTATCTTTGTTCTATGTAAGGAACGCCGTAGGGAATTCTTTTTTCTTCTTGCGGTAAACGCACGTCTTAAACGGGCTTACCCCTCAAGCGGAAAAGTAACCGTTTCGACACCCGTACCTCTTAAATGGTTACCCCTAAACAGCTTGTTGTTACATTTCGTATCTGGGTAACTTCTGTAGACTTAGCAATAGCGTTAGGCTCCCGAATATTCTAAGCCGCTTATGAAAACAAAGTTATAGAAACAAAAGTTGCGCAGTGCTGGGATAGAAACACTAAATTAGGAAACCAAACACCTAGGCGGAGTGCATAACAATAAAGTTTTCTCTGTCAATAATTTGAAAGAGATAGTTTATGATTGAAAGATACAGACTACGGCTGGTGTTTGTTTACGAGGTATATCCCTTTTTAGCTAATGGAAGGGTTGGAGTCGGTTATAAATAACTGATTATACTTCGTTTAACTATTATTATTCTATGCGGGTGAATTCTCATGCAAAGCGGGCAATTGTGTCATGTATCAGTTTCATACATATGCATGTCAAAGTTTAATCTAGGCTTCATTCGCATGGTTTTTCTGTGAATATTTAATGTATGGTTATCTTAGTAATATTTTGCATGAATGAACACCCGTCTTACCAAGATCAATGTCGGTGATTCCGTTCATCCATATAATACTCCACACGAATTATTACCTACGGCAAAATTGTTCTTGTTGTAAAGTTTGTTTTCAATCAATATTAATAGACATCGTAAATCAGTCTGAAATTTGTTTTTAAGGTTATATGGGCACATATCCCTGAAGAACACCTGTTGCATTATACATAAAGCAGATAAGGTTATAAAAACTTAAGCCACGACTTGTCGCACAGTTAAAGTATTTGACTCAATCAATGTTAGCAACTTCAATCTTACAGCAGATGTCCGACTCAATTTACCAAGTCTTTCGACATATTTCGTCGAATTTTGGATAAGATCGACAAGGATTTAAAAAATTTACAAGAAATCAAATTTAAGGTAAGAATTAGTACATGCTACATAAATTCCAATTGTTATTTACAACATCTAGACCGAATTGATTGACAAGTAAATTAAACAATCTTAAGTCTACTGACAACTTTGAAAATGTAGTGACGAAATCGAAATGTGAAGAATGCGACATTTCGGTTATACGGGTGCCAAATACATGCAGCCATTCACTATATGTAGTTAAAACCGTATTGTATGTCTTTGTATGCCTGAAATTACATAAATTGAAAGTTATGGTACCTGGTTGCATTGAGGGACATCAAAATCATATATGCATCGTATTTAAGAAAATTGTTCGATTGAATGCATGGTAAAAGGGGAAAAAAAAATTCTGTGTAATAAAATATCAGACATTAATTAATTAATCTTTCAGAGTCTATAAAACAGAGTCGATCCAAGTTATGAATATAGTTTTGATGCATGAACGGCTAAATTTTAATATCGCTAACGGTAAGTAAAAACACAATCTTCATATAGTAACTGACTGCATACTAATAGCAATCACTTTTATTGTGAGTTTGTGACACGGCATTGAAGAATATTCCATAATTAGCTAAATCCCCCGCTACGGCATATCAAACCTAACTCCGGATCAATTGCACTAAGATAAGTCTCGCATCTAAAATTATAGTTTAATTACCGCTAAATAGATTTATTAATTATTTTATTTACGCCCCCGCTTGTTCTTACTCGATCGTTTTTCACAATATAGGTTATTTCCCAGGGGGACGCAGTAATTTTGTAACTTTTCTGCAACGTTTTAAAGTTTGTCTTTTTCATTTGCATATTTACTGCACTAAATCTTCGACGATAAGCATGATACTGCCCACGTCTGTAGTGACAGAATTTTGTTTGTATGTCGAATACTGACGGCAACTTTTGACTAGGTTTTTTCTATCGCCTGGTTTTGTGAAATTCATTACTGATCACTAATGCAATTATTTTTATTGTGTTGTACGCAACTGTCTATTGTAATCATGCTACTTAATAGACGTTTGTTTGCATGAACTTGTTGGGCTACACACTGCCTATCAGTGCGTTTGTACTAGTGAAGTCGTTGGGTTGACTACTCTTGATGGTTTCAATTATCAATCGAAAATGTAGTTTCATGTCTAAAAAGTGTTTCATTTTTAATTAAACTTTAAGTAAAGTTTCCAAACTTAAATCACGGCATTTTACATACATAACCTACGTTGTTATTCTTATATTGTTACTGCTCCTGTAGATGTTATCCTGCAGATTTATGCTTTGGATTTCCGTTTCCAACCTGCTGCTAGGTGTTACCCCAATTAGCCTACAGTTTCAACTCCGGTAGCCTACAAATTTCACGATTCATGGCAGTGAATGACAGGAAGATCTTGTCTTGTAAGTTCCTTTTGGAGCAGGTCCGTTGCCCACATAGTAGATTTTGGGTGATATCCTTCTATGTACTAATTAAGCACAAATAACAGAGCCGACATGCTTGGTCTTCGGATCTGACTGTTGCCATCCCCGGGCTCACTTCCAGGCCATAATTAAGAGACATGACGATTTTTAGTGTCCGACGTACCATCCCAAACTAGACATCAATCCTAAATATAGTGTCTGAAAGAGGGCACGGTTTGGAAGGTGATTCCATGTATATATTTTTCTCCTTACCTACAGTTACGATTATGGGTCATGTGTTCTTGCGTTTACGCTTTAATTTACACTTACGTATCGTAAGGCGTATGAACTGCAGCCGTGGCGCCACTTTAGATCGATTTAAATTTCAATTTAGTTTGCGGCTTTGAAATTAATCTTTAAGGTTTTATTTTGGGACCAAGATGACTACAATTTTTTCAATTGTATCGGCTTTGTTAATGAAAAAATGTCCCTCTTTTGGTAGTTTCGTTTCAAATCAAGTCACCTGCAGCGAACTCTAGCTTTGTTCTTTATTATAGCACCTTGCATTCTTGCACCATGCGGATTAATACCGTTCAGTATTAGTACAAAAAAATTTTCAGTAATTTCGGTAACTTCCCCGATTTACTAAGCCGTAGATGCTAAAATTTTGCTTGGTGTAATTTGTAAATTGAACCAATATCTTCGTTCAGCTACATTTTTGTCTTCTTTCTATTCTCAAGACAGTTACGGATCAATTTCATTCAATGAGTGAGTAACTGTAGAATGTCTCAGGCCCTCTTTGGGTATCCAACAATTACTGGTTCTTTTGTTGTATCTGCATGAATCCGATCCCATATTGTCTTTTGCTACTACACGTTTTGTTGTTACTTGTGGGTCTTCTAGATTTGTTGAAATCTCTACAATTACTAATCGTTTCCTGGTCAGCATCCATTCCTTTTGTTGCGAGGTAGCTGGCATAGGCTTTCTAACGGTTAAACCCTAATTATCTGGCTTCTAAACCCGAGTGAAGTTGTTATTAAATTGCGCTATCTTATAATAATTCCACACATTCCATATTCATGTACATACTATTAATTGAATAAATCTATAGTTCAACTTAAGAGTTCCTACTGTTGCTACATCCCAGGTATTTGTAATCATATCATATTGTCGGCTCCTACAAGGGCATGCGATATCGCTAAGAATCTAGGAACGGTCCTTTTTCCGATCGTAGCACACTCCGGAAATTCCGTCCCACCTCCGATGCTGCAATTCCGCCCTGAGGGTCATCGATTTAAGCGCTTTCCTTTCCTAACTAGGATTAAGCGATATGGACGCACTATATAAGTGTTTTATAAACCCTGCTTATCTGATCATTTGAACAAATTAACTGACTAACTATGGCTCCAGCTACCTCTACTACTACAACTGAGAATTCAGTTTCGGGATCTGTTGATGTAGAATTAACTACCGCTAAAGGATATTCTGGATCAAGAGGTGCACATAATCTTGCCAAAGGTTTTCCTCATCCTTATCCTATCCCTAAATTTGAATCTAAATTAGAAGAAAGAAAATGGGCTAAACAACATATGGCTGGTGCATTTAGAGTATTTGCAAGAAAAGGTTTCACAGAGGGAAGTGCTGGGCATATTTCAATCAGAGACCCTATCGAACTTGATACTTTTTGGATTAATCCTTTAGGAAAACATTATGCTTTAATTAAAGCAAGTGATATGGTTCATGTTGATGAAGAAGGTAATGTTTTACCAGATGGTAATCAAGCTCCAATAAATAACGCTGGATTTTCTATTCATTCTGCTTTACACAAGGCTAGACCTGATGTTAATGCTGCTTGTCATACTCATTCAGTTTATGGTAAAGCTTTTAGTGCCCTTGGTAAACCATTAGCGATGATTAATCAAGATGTTTGTACTTTTTACAAGAGTCATGCCGTTTATGAAAATTTCGGTGGTGTTGCTTTTGATCCTAAAGAAGGTTTTGAAATTGCTGAAGCTATTGGTAATGGTAAAGGTGCTATTTTAGCTAATCATGGTTTAATTACTGTTGGTGAAACTGTTGATGAAGCTGCTTATTTGTTTTGCTTAATGGAAAGAAGTTGTGAATGTCAACTTTTAGCCATGGCTGCTTTACAACCAGGTGAAAAATTAGTCATTTGTTCTGATGATAGTGCTGCTTACACTGAGCAAACCACTGCGGATCCAGAATCTTTATATGGTGAATTACAACCAGATCTTGAATTAGAAGCAGCCCTTTGCAATGGTGATTACTTAAATTAGAAGTAATCGTAGTAGTGAGTTGAAATTCAATCAAATATTTACTAAAAATCATGAGAAATTTTTTCAAACCGTTCTATTTATCTTTGTATAGTTTATGGAAAAACTAAGAAATGATCTTTCGTAGTGGTCACTGGGCAAATAGTCACTGGTTATCGCCTCAACTTCTGTACCTTTAAAGGTTTTAAAACCTTCAACTACACTCTTTACTTGTTATTCGTTTATTCTAATTTACATTGGGTATCGTGACACCTGCCAGTCCACAGGGAGTCGTAGTTCAAGTCGTACCTAATCGTCATTACATATGAGTATCTTTAAACAATACTTATGAGACCTTTCCCTTGATCGCTTAAGAAGGTGACTAAATCACCTTTCTTGTACAATTCAAGAACGTCATCGAATCCTGCCACAGGCATTCCTCCAATGAAAAGTCGTGGGATATCTTTGAGATCATCATCGTCGATATCTTCTTTATCCATATCAATTGAAGCATCTGAGTTCATTAATTTCATCTTCTTATACTTTACATCCTCCTTAATTGGAGCAGACGTTGTTTCAACAGAACTTTCATGACTTTTGTATGATTGTAAATATGCTACCACCTCTTGATAATGAGGATGTTTCAATAAATTTACTACCTTAGGCTCTGGGGTAATGGTTAATGTTGATAGTAAAATTTCCAAGAATTTAGATTGGGTTGCAGACCCTGTATTATCACTAAGAAGGATGGTAATTGGAGATATAGATAAGATCTCTTTCAAATCATCTCTAGGATTTATTTCATCTTCATTATCAATGGATTTCGAAACGTAGTTGTAATTATCGTGAGCTTCATCATCCGATTGGTGTTGCAAGCGATGGTCATTTAATTTCCAAGTTTCATCCGAGTCGATTTGTTTAACAGAAATAGCATTAATATCAAAAAGATTGAAGTCTGTTGAAGAAGGTCTCACAGTTTCTTCCAATTGCATAACTTTCCAAAATGCATTCATCCAGCCGTGAGGTTCTTCATGTTGGTCGAGCCCATTTAAATTTTCAAATCCATTTAAAGGGTCCACATTCCAACTTTGAGTGCCAGGATAATGAGATTTAAACCAAAGTAAATTCATGAAAGTTGCAATAACCAAAAGTGATAAAACTACTGATAAAACAGTATTTACAGAATCTTTTGTAGGACGAGGTTGAGCTTTTTCAATATCGTACAAATCATCTTTCTCAGTATAATTAGTAAACTTTTTATCTTCGTGGCCCTTATTTTTCAACATTTCGTTTTCAAAAGATTGATTTGTTGAAATGCTACTAGTTCTAGAAGGCATTTCAGTGTACTTATACTTAAGTGGAGACCCTTGTGAATGTGCCCCGGTCAACAATGGAGAGCGGCACTAGCAAAAGGAACAATAACCCCAAAAAGTGCGGAAGAAGGAGTTGCAAATTTGAGGCGATTTTGTAAATTCCGTAATGGGTCAAATAAATGAAATTTAATAACCTATTGTAGATAACAGTGAAAGTAATTTGTAAATATTAAGTAGAATAAGTTTATGTGGAATATCAACAGTTATAAATATTACAACAGATTATCTCCGACAACGCTATAAAATTCGGTACTGTATTCCGGTCAAAATATTTGAAAAATATACTTGAGTTAGTAACGTCTCTCCGCATTCGGAAACGGAACACCCATTTTGGGGTAAGGTATGCAACGGTCGGTAATACTTTCGCACCGCGTTCGACCCTTTTTTCAGTAATTTACGGTCTAGATTTAGATTAATGTGCATTTAAGCGAAGTATCGCCGATCATATCCTGTAATAAATTCAGGCAATACCATATGCTGACCATTTAAAATATTTCGCTGACCATCAACATGTTGTTATGTTTATGTCATCAATTTCCCTCCGCGTATTGACTTTTTTTCACGTGACAAACTTACGTGTCACACGAGCACAATAACATGTACGATGAACAAACCACAATATCACGTCGCTTGAATTTTTGACAATACCGCAGGTGAGATTGTTGCTGATTGGGTGCAAGATTGGCCGTAAATAAATGTCGTATGTATACAATCGAACTTGAGATCACGTTCCTATAATTAGGATATACAAATACTAAACACGCTAATCTTTGGAATGTTCACAAACTCCTAAATGTATAGTTATTTTTAAATGACTGTTGGTGATTATTTTTTGATAACTCTTGATAGAATCGAGGCGTGAGCTTATCTCCTAAGCCAAACTGATAGTGCTGGTACGACTTTTGTTCATATCTTTCCAGCGTATAACTTCACACACTGAATTATTCTCCTTTCGTCCATATAAATCTTTCTCGACCCACACGCTTTCAACTACTCGACGTGCAATTTTGACACTGGCAAGCTCACGTGAACGCTCCATTTCAACAAGTCGATGTAAAACGTAGTATCTTTCTTCTTCTTTGGTTACACCAACTAGCCCCGTTACAAAAAGAGTCCAGAGAAGTGACATGCTAGAGCTGGGGAGTTGTTCTGATAATGATATGATTTTGGCGGTATATTCTTTCACTTGTTTCCAGCGGAATTGAAATGCCTTCTTGTTGGATGGAGTAGCTTCACTGAAATAGAAATATTCAGTATCGACTCGTGCAAAAAGGTAAATGAGGGTGGTGAGACGTTTAATCTCAGCAATGGTTTTAATCTTGTTAACGGATTGTTGCATATTCTTGTTTTCCTCTATTTGTTCGATTTTTATATCTTGATGCAATTGTTCAATTTCTTTCCGAAGTCTTTCACCTTCAACTAAAATTTGTTCTTCTACAGACTTCTTTACCTTTTCATCTTGGACAAATTCTAACTTTTCGTAGCATTGACCTAGATTCAGTACTTTACTTATTAGCATCACAAGATATGGACTACATCCCATAACAAGATCAATGTTGGTATCATTGTAGTTGTGAACCAAGATATCTACACCTTCAGTATTCCAAGCTGTTTCTCCCATGATCTCATGGGTTACAAAATAGTCAATGAAAAATTTAGCCATTTGACTAGTGGTATCTGTGATCATATGTCTCAGATGGAAGAACTCTTTAGCACCCCGAAGGTGAATCAACCATGATCGTCCACAATGTAGAGAAATATCACCAAAGCAGAGCATTATTATTATTGCAAGAACTTCATCCCATTCTTTAGGGTCACCTTCACGCTGTTTTACCTCAATTACAGAAGGAAGACGTCGTATTACTTCCCTCATATATTCATTTGCATGTGTCTTGAATTGTTTCTGTCCTAGTAATTCAAGTTGACGAGCACCAACACCTAGCACAGTTTTGAGAACTAATTCTGACTTCATACATAGTGGGACGATAAGATTGAGATAAGGATTTGACTCAGGTACCAGTTCTTGGATTCCTTGATTAGGATAACACACACATACGGGGCATATTTCCTTCACGAAATAGCTAAATATTGTTTCATCAAAAGAACCAAGAGAAACAGGTATGGTGTAGAAAGTGTTGGTGATTGTGGGGCGATACCGATGAGCTACTTGACTTCTACCGTTTGTCTCATTAGATATCTGCTGAATTCTTGAAAGGATTTTGGCAGCTACTTCTGACTGAGGAAATGCTGGTGCCGCCAATGATTTGCCAGTTTCTTCAAAATCATTACAGGTAACGTTTATAAAGTACAGGTTGCTATCCACGTTTGGATGCGATAAGTCCAGTTTTTCAACTTCTATGACCTGATCAAGCTGTTTGATTGGCTTTTTCGATCTTCCAAAAGCTATACCTCTTTCCTCTGCCTCATCTTGCCACAATAATTTGGTCCCATATGCACATTCTAGTTTGAGTCGACTGCAATTTTTACATTTTGGATGAGTTTCTATCCCTCAGTTAGTACCAATTTCACTACCGGTTTTCAACCATACATACCATCACACTTCACTCGTCTTTTCTTGCAGGTGAAGCAGCCTGATCGACTACGATTATCAAAGCTTCTTGTTCGTGGTTTAGAGACACTCATTGTCTTGAATGGAGTTGTATTGACTTGAAGATTTACCAGCTTAGTGATTTGACATCGTAAAAGCTTGGCCTCAGAAAGCGTCGTATGCGCCTGCCTCTTTAGGCCTGATGCGGATGCGGGCTCACGTCAAATTATACTGACGAAATTGTAACTGGTGCACGGGTTTACTGCAAATGAAACTTGGTTTCCCACTACATGAAATAGCCTTGATGGTGCACGGATCTCTTGAGTTTGACGTCGATATAACTCTCCAATTACGTTTAGCAGCCCACTTTCGTCGGCTAAGACCCAAACTACGGCCCAAATTACCCCTATTGGTTCCAATTACAAGAGATCCCCTCGGTTTCGTAAAATAGTTTTTGCGGGCCTATTGTTGGCAATGTTCATATACTATAGACAGGAGTGCCCCACCGCTGCCCCATTACACAAAACTGATGACCTACCAACTAGCTTGACGTCGTTCTAAGCCGAATATTTGACAATCTGTCATGATAATCTGGTCTCGAAAAATATTCTACAAGATTGTATATATTGGGACGCTGTTTGCAGTCAATTCCTAAATTTGGCTGCAAAAACCTGCTTCCCCATGTTAACTCGCTAGAATTTTGTTCCTAGAAATAGTCGGCTGCAACTCCCCACCGCAACCTTTCTTTTGTTGTTGGTCTATTTTAGCATGGCACCTCCACAAAGTTCTTGAAACATACATTTGTGATCCATTTTGGGAACATTTAAAGAAATTTCTGCATCTATAAATATTCGAATCATGCTCAATATGATCTTATAATTTCAATCGAATTTGATTATGCAGTGGCTAAATTCAATTAGTGTCCTCTTGGGAGGAATATCTACTGCTTTGGCTGCAGCTACGTCTACCACGAATTCTTCCACGTCCCATGTTACTGTTGCTGATTGGGCTGCTTCTGGCGTTGCACAAGTGCCAAACATTTACAACGACTCGGCCATTGATGCGAATAAAGCTGCTAAAGGTTATAAATTGGTTAACGTCACCGAGACACAGCGTGGTTTACAAGGTATTTTGAAGCTCATTAAGGCCACCGATATCTACGGGTATGATTTTGACTACTTGAACTTGACAGTAGAGTACCAAACAGATGAAAGACTCAATGTGCATATTGAGCCGGTGAATACTACTGGTGTATTCATTCTTCCGGAAAATTGGGTGCAAAGGCCTAAGTCTCTGTCTCTGCTGATGTTCAACTTCGAGAAGTCTGATTTGGTACTTAAATATTCATCTGATGAGTTTGGTTTTGAAATTATCCGACAATCAACTGGAGAATCGATATTCTCTACCATAGATAATCCTCTTGTATTCTCAAACCAGTTCATTCAATTAAATACTTCTTTGCCTATGGGACACGTTATTAGCGGGTTGGGTGAGTCAATTCTGGGATTTGTTAGTTCACCTGGAACTGTCAAAACGCTTTTCGCTAATGATGTAGGTGATCCTATAGATGGGAATATTTATGGTGTTCATCCGTTCTACATGGACCAACGTTATGACACCAAGACTACACATGGTGTTTATTGGAGAACTTCTGCTATACAAGAAGTTGTAATTGAAGAAGAATCTTTGACTTGGAGAGCCCTTAGTGGAGTTATTGATTTATACTTCTTCACTGGTCCCACGCCTAAAGACGTTATCAAGCAGTATGTAAACGAAATTGGATTACCTGCTTTCCAACCATACTGGGCTCTTGGTTATCATCAATGTAGATGGGGTTATGATACAATAGAAGACTTAGAAGCTGTTGTTGAAAACTTTAAGAAGTTCGATATTCCCTTAGAAACTATTTGGTCAGATATTGATTATATGGATTCTTATAAAGACTTCACCACTGATCCATACAGGTATCCTTTGGATAAATTCCAGTCATTTTTGGATGATTTACATGATAAAGATCAACATTACGTTCCTATAGTTGATGCTGCTATTTACGTACCAAACCCCAATAACGCTACAGATAACGACTACGATGCATTCCATCACGGTAACGAATCTGATGTCTTTTTAAAGAATCCCGATGGTAGTTGGTACATCGGTGCAGTCTGGCCAGGATACACTGTCTTCCCTGATTTTTTGGCGGAGAACATTCAAGAATACTGGTCTGAAATGTTTCTGGATTGGTATAAAGATGTTCAGTTCGACGGAATCTGGTTGGACATGAACGAAGCTTCAAGTTTCTGTGTAGGATCATGTGGAAGTGACAACATTACTGATAACCCAGTACATCCACCTTTTGCTGTTGGTGGCCCAGTGACCGACTACCCAGAAGGATATCATAAGACTAATAAGTCATCAACTGTTTCTTCTTCTTCGTCTACTGCCATTGTTGCATCGTCTTCTTCGTCTTCTACTCCATTTTCTATGAACACCTTGGCTCCAGGTAAGGGTAATATCAATTACCCACCGTATGCTATTAATAATGATCAAGGAAATCATGATATCGCTACTCATGACGTTAGTCCAAATGCTACACATGCTGATGGAACTTTAGAATATGACATTCATAATCTATACGGATACCTTCAGGAAAATGCTACATATCAAGCACTTCTTGAAATTCGTCCTAACAAACGACCATTCATGATCTCTAGATCGACTTTCCCTGGCTCGGGTTCCAAGACGGGTCATTGGGGTGGTGATAACACCTCTAAGTATGCATTTGCTTACTTCTCTATTCCCCAAGCCTTTTCTATGGGAATTGCCGGTATTCCCTTCTTCGGTGTTGATGTTTGTGGTTTCAATGGTAATTCTGACTACGAATTATGTTCTAGATGGATGCAATTGGGTTCGTTTTTTCCATTCTACAGAAATCATAACGTTCTTGGTGCTATATCTCAAGAGCCATATGTTTGGGAATCTGTCGCTTCTGCCACGAAAACTTCTATGGCCATTCGTTATAACTTATTGCCTTACTATTACACCTTATTGCACGAAGCACACTCTACAGGAATACCAATTTTGAGAGCTTTTTCATGGCAATTTCCAGACGACAAGTCATTATCACACGTTGAAACTCAATTCTTTGTTGGCGACGCTTTGGTGGTTACCCCTGTCTTGACTCAAGGTGTTGATACGGTCAAGGGAACTTTCCCAGGTGCTGTAAAGGATGAAGTTTATTACGATTGGTATACTCATGAAAAAAAACATTTCGTCAATGGAAAAAACGAAACATTAGATGCACCATTAGGTCATATCAACTTACATATCAGAGGAGGATATGTGATCCCAACCCAAGAACCAGGATATACCATTGCTGAATCAAGAGAGAATCCTTGGGGCTTGATTATTGCTTTAGATAAAGATGGTTTGGCTGAAGGTAAGTTGTACAGCGACGATGGTGAAAGTTACAACATTGAAGAAAAATTATATGTCAACTTCATTGCAGCCAACTCTACTTTATTGAGCTCTCCATATGGTAATTATAATGCCAGCCAGCCGTTGAGTAACATTACTATTTTGGGAGTTGATGATAAGCCAAAAGCTGTAAAATTCGATGGTACATCAGTTGATTTCGATTATAAGAACTCCACCGTTTTCATTACCAATTTGGACAAATACACAGATGAAGGGGCATTTGCAAATCAATTTAAACTTACCTGGTAATACTTTCGTATATTTCGTATAGGTTTATTAAAAGTTTCAAATCGCAATATCTTGTGCTTGTGGCTGCAAATTTTTTTGCAACCAAAGTATTACTCGTAGCCAATTACTATCTACACTTTCGCTAATCTTTTCATGGCTTACTTCACCTCACAAGAGTTGCTTGTCTCTGTGGTAATGATTACTTTTATGCCGATTGTGGTATATATTTTGCTAGACTTTTCATGTATCATTTCACCTTCAAAAATTCCTGGAATCATGTCTATACCTGGGTATCCTGTTTTCGGAAATGCTCTTCAATTAAGAAAGAACCCGGCTTTAACGTTGATGAAATGGAGTCACTTCTATAATCAGCCTATTTTCCAGATTAGACTAGGTATCAAAAGAATTATAGTTGTGAATTCCTATCAACAGATTCAAGAAATTTGGGTAAAGTTTTCGAGACAAATGGATTCAAGACCAGTAACATTCACTTTTCATGATATTGTATCCAGTACCCAAGGATTTACTATTGGATCAACACCAGCTGGTCCAACATTTAAAAATACGAAAAAGGCAATTGGCATGGGCTTAAATCAAAAGAATTTATTACACTTACATGGATTCTTTGATGAGCAAACTAGGTATATTATTAAAAAGATCAATACTCTGAAACCAGAGCTTTCACAAGCTCCGTACAATAACATGTTTCAAAGGGCAATAACTGCTCATAGTGATACTGATTTATTAAAATTTGGTCAATATTTTTCTCTTAGAAGCTCTATTTTATTCGCCTATGGTTCAAGACTTGATTGTTTTGGTAAAGCTAACGAAATGGCCAATACCATCATTGAAACTGAAAATAATATAATCAAAATAAGGTCTCCCATCTCAAATATTCAGGACTACCTTCCTTTTATGAGGCAATGGCCATTCAAGCTATTAACAAATTTCAAAGCTGCTGATTATTGGCGTGATAAGAGAGATGATTATATGGAGAGGCTAATGGCTGAACTTCAAAGAAGAATATCTAGAGGTGACGTTAGTGCATGTAATAGCTTTGTTGGTAAACTTATCACCAGTGACAAAAATACCTTGACTGAATCTGAGATCAAAAGTATCTGTTTGACATTGGTCAGTGCTGGTTTGGATAATACTTCTTTAAATTTCAATCACATAATGGGACATTTATCTCATCCTGAATATGGTTATGCTATCCAAGAAAAGGCATTTCAAGCCCTCTTGAACGGTGCTGATGGAAATTTGATGAAAGCATGGCATGCTTGTGCTACAAACACTGATTGTATTTATGTTTCCGCTATAGTTCAAGAAGGTTTACGATACTTTTCTGTTCTACCATTATCTCTACCTAGAGTAACGTCTAAGGCCTTCACGTATAAAGGAGTCTTGATACCTTCGGGGACTGAATTCTTCATGAATGCATTTGCTGCAAACCATGATAAAGTATTGTTTCCAGACCCTTATAAATTCAATCCAGATCGTTGGTTTGACGAAGATGGAAAACTATTGACTCCATATAGATTAAATCACTTCTCTTTCGGTGCTGGTGCAAGAAGATGTTCAGGGAATTATCTTGCATTCAGACAACTATATACGCTAGTTGGTAGAATGATATTGAGTTATAAAATAAGGAAACCATTGGATGACAAGATGTTAATGGATTTGGATTCTTTTGCTAATAATGCTTACCCTCTGGCTACCTCATTTGATCCTTACCCATTCAAAGTAAGATTACAACAACGAATTACTGAAAATTGTAATAGATTATATAGATTAATTATGAACTGAAGAAAGCCCCTAGTGCTTGAAATTTAACCATTAATTGCTTTGTGTAGGATCTACATAACCAACTTTATTGATAACAACAGATTTAACATTTTTCGTCATTGGTAAATTATACTTCAAAATACCTCTTATGATTAAGTCAAAAGGATTCTTTGATATAATTTCCCATTTCTTTGAGTTATCAGGTTCGGTTGAATTTCCAGGTGACTCTTCGTAAATTATAACATCTTGGGATGCTAAATTTCTGAATCCGAAATTTGTAAGATTCTTTCCTGGGCTTAATAATCTAATTGTACCAGTTTGCTGGATTGGATCACGATGGAAGAATCCACCATCAAATTCCAAAACAGTTTCTAGATTATAAACAGATCCCAATAATACCGTTTCAACTGTACTCAATGTATCCATAGCAGTTTCAGTTTCAGGCTTGCTATCAATTGAAAATTCTGGTAAATATCCACTTTTTGCAAATACATCTATTTCAATTTCAGATATCGTCACTGTAAACCAGCCAGGATTGAATGCTTCAACAACTACATTGAAAATCAATTCATCTTGACTGACTAATGGATTTTCAATACTGATTACCGACACGTTAGCTAAATCTTTTGTAGATGCCAAAACAAATCCCAGAATGAAACCAATAGATAAAATGCAAATAATACTAATTAAAGTGTATATGAAACTTTTGATACAATTCATCCTGGTACTTCTCATACTTCCACGAGACACTTTACGAGGTAGGAAGAAATGGCCATTACTGGGAGATAAATTGGGGTTTAAATGACCGTTCAAATATTTCTGGTCTCCGAATTGTGGTTCCTCCTCGTACTCATCTAGATCGTAGTAGTAGTTCTGTTGACTATCAGGGTATGGAAATGGGAAAATGTCACTATTGGCATTATTATTATTACTTGAAGTTTCTACATTTCCCGTATATGGTTGACCCATTGACAAGTACCTTTTATTCTTAAGAGGTTTTTTAGCTCCTTGAAAGTTCAAGTTCAATGATCGGTAATGAGGTATCCTTGGAGGATTAGCTGGTTTAGGATTTATCAACGGAGAATTCTCGTTGAAATTAGCACTATTATTATTGGTTCCATTGTAAGGGAATCTTATATTATTATCATAATAAATTAATTCATCATCGAAATCTTCAATATCAATATCATCAGGAATAGTGCTGTAACGTCTAGGTTGACTACCCTTTTTATCGAAAAGTTTAGATGTAGTTGATCTTAATTTGGATGAAGCATTTGAAGATTTTTGATTCTTTTTCGATGTTTTAGTACTTGCAACCGTTGAATTTTCTATTTTACCATCATTATTTGAAATTTGTTGGTTTAAATAATTTGCATTTCTGCTGCCATTACTATTATGGTTATTTTCACCTTCAGTGGATAAATCATCAATTTCTGCATCATCATCAACTTCTTCGTATGAGTAATGAGAAACATCAGTTATACTTTGAGCTCTAGAAGATTGATAATTAACTCCAAAGCTTGAAGCGGGATTCTGAGAGTTTAAATGAGAATTAGTTGAGGTAAATTGACTTAATGGAGAATTGTTAAATGTAGTCAAATTCTTATTAGTCAAAGTATTATTTGCACTATCAATTTTATCATCATTACTTATAGATTGTGCAAGTGAATGATTCGAACTCTGTCTTGGATTTGAAGGTCTTGTTTGTAAAAGAGTATCTAAATAATTACTTTTATAAGAATTATCAAGATAATTTGATCCCGAATTTCCATTTGTAGAAGCAGATGATTGAGCAGTATGAACTTGTTTTAAAGCCAGAGGAGAGCTTGTATGATCTCTATAATTAATTCTGGATGAGTGAATCGATCTAATAGATTCAGCTCTAGTTGGTGGATGCAAAGGTTCATCATCTTTTGAATTATCATTAATAATTCCTGATTGAACTGGTTCTTGATTTACATCATTAGATATTCCACCAAGTTCAGATGCATTAATGGGAGCAAGGTTTGTACTTGCTGCTACAACCGATGGACTTGCTTCTAAAGTATTATCATTAGCAACACTTCCTTGAATAGATGCATTATCAGGAATATTATTATCATTTTCGTAGTCGTTAGCATTATTTTCATAAACAAAAGTTTCATCACTATCAGAACTTTCAACATCATCTACAGCACTTGCTAATTTAGCAGCAAAAAAGTCAGTTCTTGTTGAATTTTGTTTAGCAATTTTCTTTTGCTTTGATTTTTTTGAAGCTTCATTACTTGAGTTCATTTCATTGATTGATTTTTCAGGTTCAATATTCATATTTAATGGTGTTATATCATCATTAACAGAATTTGAAGATTGTGGAGTAGTTACTTCAATTTGTTGATTATCTGAAGATATATTATTTGGAAAAACTGAATTTTGAGGTGAAGTATTGATAATTTCTGATATTATAGATGAATTTTTAGGTTGAGATTCTTTTGAATTAATGATCTTCTGTTTTGCTTTTAATGATTTATTTAAATTGGAAATGATTTGTTTATTCAAAATAGCTGAAGAAGCAGGTTGTAAAGTTGATGAATCACTTGGAGTTGCGCTACCAGAATTTATATTTGATGAAAGTTGATTTATGCTTGTTGATGATTGGTTTGGAATATTTGATTCAGATCTTGGCTCAGAAACAAGCCTTGAAGGTTCATTAGAAACCAATCTTGAAGGTTCATTTGATAATCTTGAAGGTTCATTCAATCTTGAAGGTTCATTTGATTTTGAATCTTGACCTATGAGTTTTTCTTTTGGCAATTTCAAGGCATCCGCCAACTTATTATTTGTTTCTGAAGATGGAGATAGAAGTTTTTCTTTTGGAATTTTAAATACTCCACCCGTTGGTTCTTTAATATCACTATTTTGTTTAGGGACAAGACTTGGTCTTTCAGGTTTTGCAGATTTTGGTGAAGATAACATTTTACTATCATTTGAATTTACCTCTTTTCTTGAATCTAATTTCTCCAGTTTTTCAGATTTAATTTCATTTTGAAGTTTTAAATCTTGAATTTTATCATTAATTATTTTTTTAGATTCATTTGAAACATTCTTTGACTCATCTAATTTTAGTGGTTTTTCCGATAAATGTTGTAATTTCCGATCTTCTCTCTTCGGAACATCTATCGATAGATGCCTTAAATTCTTACTAGGGCTCTCCATACCAAAAAATTATGATTTATCAATTTTTCACTTATTTTATACTGGTTTATAGGTGCAATAGATATTTTTGTCTATACACTAGCAAACAAAAAAACTATAGTTTCTTGGGTTGGCGCACGCCGCATCCACTATTTTTACGATAACCGAGAGACTTGAAGCGAGCCGTTGCAACCGAGTTACAAAAATAGCTGGAGTTCGTCAAGTCAAATCACGCCAAGTTGCAGAGCCACGTTGGCGATAACGGAGATGTTGGCGGGCGAAGAACCGGTGGATCACCACCGGTACCGGAGCACTGATTATTTAGAAGATTATATGTAGATATTAGACTTGATTCATACTTCGTTTGTAACAAACAATAATTAGTACAATGTACGGGGAATGCCGATAATTTGCATGAGAATGCCTGGTCAAATGTGGTGAGCAGCATTGGCAGGCGGGTGGGGCCAGGCTGTGGCAATACGACCTAACCTGCTCAATTGGTTGGGTCTGGCGTCTGCAAACAATAGCCGCCGGGCCCATATGCCTCGGAAACACGACCTGTTTAGTGGAGCCGACTGTGGGAAGCGATAATTCCATTATTGAATCTACCGTGAAGTCACAGTCACTGGGACGATATCGGTTCAATTTGGTGACAAAATCGGTTTGATTGCAAACCTGGATATGATACTTGGCCTAAGGCTTACTTGTTAGGCTTAGAGTTTACTTTAAACTTTACTTCAAACTTTACTTTAGACTTACCTCATTCAACTTTATACCAATCTTATTGTTTTCTGTCAACGACGACGGGTGAAGTGGCAGTATCAGGGTCCCGGGATGACTGAGGCCGGGCCGTGAGCTCCCGGGCATGATGTTGCAACCAAAGGTGTATTTTTGACAGATTATAGGTTTTGCGCTTTTTGTAGGTTTTTGGTTATTTGCAGCATTTATGCAAAATTCAATTAAACTTGCAGAAATCACCACAAGTTATCAAGCTGAAACATGCTCTCTCTTGAAGAAATTAACTCACCTCTCATAAGCTGATATCGTTTGCTTAGGAAAATGTCAAATTTTGATAATTTCCTTGACATTTCCGTATCTCCATGTGGTTACCGGATTTATGTTATACTTATACTACTTGATCTTTATTATCGACGAAAAGCTATTGATAGCGTTTGGCCTGCCCGTACTCAAGAGAAAACCATTGTGCGTATTCGTGGTCACTCTTTGACTGGTTCGTTGCTCTATACCTCGACTATTCTTACTTTCTCTCCACTCTGTATGAATCATATTCTTCTCTTCGACTATTCTGACTTTTAACTCTCTTTAAACCATAGTGGGTCTTCCTCTCGTAGTCAACTACCGTCTTGCTTCTTGCTTCTTGCCTCTTGCTTCTTGCCTCTTGCTTCTTGCCTCTTGCTTCTTGCCTCTTGCTTATTGCCTCTTGCCTCTTGCTCTTGCTTATTGCTTACACCAATTCTACATTAATCATCATAATTCATTTATGCTATATGCTACTTATCTTGATGTGGAACTCTTAATTTTCTTAAATCAGAAATTTTCTTTCCTCCCAGGTTGTTCTCTTCTTCTTCTATATACTTAGATCCAAAACTAAGACTTCTGCGAAGACTGAATCCATCACTACTTTCTCCGTTACCTTCACTGAACGTTTTTGTCCGTGATTTTCTTGATGATGATGGTGGTGCTGTAGGTACAACTGAGTATTTACGTTCTTTGAAAACAACTCCCACTTCTTTCATATTCTTTTGATGTTCAGGTTCAACTTTTACAAACCAATCAAGTCCTTCATCGTATTCATACATCCTGTAATCTGTTCCATACGGTTTGGATTCCAAACAGTAGAGCGTATGAAGTGGAACATCTAATTCACCAATTGAACTTCTATCTAAATTAAGAAAGTAAGCAAGTAAAATTCTGAGAACAACACGATGACTTACAATAAGTAAATGATCCGTCGTTCTTTCAATTTCAGTAATCAATGGTCTTAACCTTGTTAAAACATCTAAATATGATTCTCCTCCAACTCCTGGATATCTGTATGTTAATTTATTTCTAATTCTACTTTCAAATTCTTTGGGGTATTTCCTTTGAATTTCATCATATGTAAATCCTTCAAATTTACCACCTCCTAACTCATTCAACATTCTCATTTCCTTAATTGAATAATGTTGTTCATTAAAATATTGTCCTGTTTCAATTGCACGACATAACATTGAAGTCCAAACACAAAAGTTCGGTTCATTTGGAATTGCATCAATATTTTCTTCTTTGGATTCGTTTTCTCCTTTCATAAGTGAATTATATTTCAATTCAAGACGACTACTAAATCTTTCAAGTTGTTGCTTTCTAAATTCTTTCCTTTGATAATCCATAAATTTTGCAACCGTTCTAGCAAATGCTGCACCACGTTTTGTAAGATGAGCATCACCTCCAATTCTACCATTCAAATTATCAACACTTTCACCATGTCTAGTAATCCAAATTTGACGTTCACATAAATTGAAATTAAGTAGAAAGTAAATAGTTTGTGAAGAAAGATATCCTTGAATATTAAAACTAACAACCTTCTTTCCAACATCAATCATTTTAACATACTGAAATCCAGGAATCGATTCTTCAGATTCGTCAATTGTTTCGTAAGCTTTTTCGTAATTTTTCAATCTTCCAACAAAGTCTTTAAGCGCCAATTCTGGATCCATTTCTTTATAATCTGGACCACTTAACTTAAGACGAATATTTGATTCAATAAGTGCAGGATCTGAGCAAATACTTTCAAGGAAAAGAACTTTTAATTCGCCATTTGAACGTTGTTGAATTCTTTTCAAGACTTTAACACGACGTTGCTTTGTTGAATTTGTAGCATCAAAAATCCCAATAGATCCTGTTCCATCAATAACATAATTAAGTAATTGATCAAGAGTATCCATTGCCCATTTTTCTCTAATAACTGTTGAGCTTGAATTATTAGGGTTGAAAAAATCAGCATTGTGAGCTGTTGGACTACTAGGGTAAGCTTGTTCATTTGTAGGTGTATGAGTATCGGGTAAAGGATTTGCTTCAGGACCGGCATTATTTTCTTTATCTTTACGTCTTGTATTTCCCACATTAAATACTCTACAATCATGTTGAAGCCAATTTAAGTACCTAGTTAACTTATTGGTAATATAAGATTTACCACGAGCAGGAAGTCCCACCATTACAATAACAAGTTTCGAACCAACATCAATAGAAGCAATTCTACCATCTGGAGAAGTCTTAGAAGATGTTTGACCTGGAATATTAAGTGTATAAGTTTTACGAGCAGAAGGAGGAGGTTTTTTAAGAAGTAAGTTTTTCAAATGTTCTAAAGATGGAGTTTTTTCAAATTGTTGTTGAATTTCAGGAGGAACATCATTAAGAATATTTGCTCTTATTGATTCATCTAAATTTAAAAAATGACCACTTGTAGGCAGGGTTGGATTTGTTGGTAATGAATGAACTTTAGTTAATTCAGTGGGTACAGCTTTTTTATTTTCTTCAATTTTTTTCTTTTCAGTATCATTATTAGTTGTCATAGGAGAAATTGATCTTGAAGAATCATTTTTTTGATTTAAGTCAAGTAAATTAAGATGAGAAATATTTGATTTGAGTTTTTCAGTTCTTGCTTTTGCTCGTTCTTCCTTTTCATCTTTATCATCATCAGAATCATAATCACTAGATTGATATCTAGTTATAGGAGATCCCACACTTGATACTATAGGAGTATCAGTTAATGGACGTTTATTAAATTCAGGAAGTTTATGTTGATGTTGAGATTGAGGTTGATGCTGATGATAATGAGAATTATGAGAATCCAACAGATGACTAGTGGATAATGATGCAGGATGCGATGTATATCTTGTTAAACGACGACCATTTGAACCAAATATACCTGAATTTAAATGAGGATTTGACAGTTTTTTAACCGGTTTTTTAATTGATATTTTAATAGGGACATTATTTGAATCCGGACCGGTATTTTTAACTAATTCATCTTCATTTGAAGAATCTGAAGGTGACAGATTTGAAGAATTTGTATTTGAAGATTGTGGTGAAGTTACCGAAGAATATTCATTCGTAAGTGTACGCAGATGTTGAAGAACTGCATTAGAGATTGAATTTGACTTTTTCCGATTATGATTACGAGATTCTTCAGACCCTAAATTTTCACAAGATCCCGGAACCATATGAGGCAGGATTCCCGACATTATGTAGTTACAATAACAACAGGTTTAATCCTTTGAAATATCACAAATATGTGGTTAAATTAACTATTAGGTAATGAAAAAACCTAGGGAAGGGCTTCTTAAAAATGAGATTACAGCAACACGGGCTCGGACTCCTGCATAGGCGCTCAAGCAGAGATTTTTCTCGGGTGTACGGGGCAGGCACTGGGGATGGCATCCGTACACCGCCACACAATAGAAGTATATTTACTGACTATAGAAAGGTGTTAGCATGTCCTTGTTAAGTTGAGGTGGTGGGAGGGTGCAAATGTTGGCGTGATGTTTCTTTTCGTTCGGCTGGAGATCCCACGTTGAAGATCTGGTCCGATTCCTGAATAAATCTCGGAATCTCATTACATCATGATTGCTGTAGTTGACCCCTCGACTGACGGTTCGCTTGACCGTAAAAGGAAGTGGTTCCGTGAATGACGGCCGTTAACAGTCGCAAATTGAGGTGTACTCGCAACATTGTCGCAAATTGGTTCGGGGGTCTTGTCACATTTCCGATGACTCGTAAATGACACTTTTATAGCAAGGACCCCACTTTAATAAGTGTTCGTATGCTACTCCCCACCTCCACGAATGTATGGAGTTTAGCGTCAATGTTTTGTAGTATTGAAATTATTCAATCAGCTTGAGATTTTGTTCATTCGGGGAATCGTACCCCACAAAGTTTCCCCAGGGTTTACTGATAACAATGTGCGGGGTGGATTTTTCATATAAAGACTTAACATATTGCTGAATGATTCATATTTAGTATAGAAACGTTTAGATGTCTTCTTGGAATATAATGAGGAATAAAAAGCTGCAGCCTCCGATATCGGTTGATCCAATTGACTCACTTGATGAGTCTTTAAAGGGTTCAGAATTGGCTGCAAATGAAGATTTCTCTGATATCGATGAAAAAAAACTAGTTAGAAAATTAGATTTAAGACTCATTCCCGTATTTACGATTCTTTACCTTTTAAGTTTCTTAGATAGAGGTAATATTGGCAATGCCAAAATAGAAGGTCTTGCTGAAGATCTAGATTTAGTTGGCACTCAGTATAATGTTTGTCTTACAATTTTTTTCGTATTTTATGCTTCTCTTGAAGTGCCTTGCAATATTATACTTAAACATGTTAAGCCTCATATATTTATCCCCATTACCATGGCACTCTGGTCAGCGGTCATGACGTGTATGGGGACAGTTAATAATTATCATCAATTGCTTGCAACTCGAGCATTGCTTGGAATTTTTGAAGCTGCTGCTTTCCCAGGAATTTCATTCATGCTCTCGATGTACTATAAGAAGAATGAAGTTTTAATTAGAGAGGCAATATTCTTCTGTGCTTCGTCTATTGCTGGTGCATTTAGTGGATTGTTGGCTGCTGCCATATCAAATATGGATGGTGTTGGAGGTTATGCTGGGTGGAGATGGATTTTCATCCTTGAAGGTCTATTAACATTTATCTACTCTATAATGCTTTTCTATTTATTCCCTGATTATCCTGAAAATGCAAAATTTTTGACTCCAAAAGAGAGAAGATTTGCAGTACATCGTGTAAAACATTCTACAAATATTGATGGTATCTCATTTAAACCTAAAAATGCAACAGAAGAACTTGACAAACACCAAGAAGAAATCGTGGAAACTTTCAAAGCAGAAGACGATGCTAATGATACTGAATATATTTGGGCAGTATTTAAAGATTGGCAATCATGGTGTCAGCTTCTACTTTACTACGGTGTATGTGTTCCACTATATGGAGTAGCACTTTTTACACCTTCTATCATTAAAAATTTGGGTTATACTTCCACCAAGTCACAATTGCTATCTGTTCCGATTTACATTATTGCAGCTATATATAGTATCATTCAGGCGTTTTTATCTGCTAAAATTGGTCTTCGATCTCCGTTCTTATTATTCAATTACGTATGTATGTTAATTGGGTACATTATGTGCATAACGGGAGATCCTGTTAATAAGCCGAAAGTTATATATGCTGGATCATATATCGTGGCTTTTGGAGTGTATCCCGCCTTTCCATTGGTGGTTATTTGGTATGCAAACAACCTCTCTGGTAGTTATAAAAGAGCAGTTGGTTTAGCTTTCCAGATTGGAATAGGTAACTTTAGTGGTGCTTTCAGTTCAAATTTTTACAGAGCACAAGATGAACCGAAGTATACTTTGGGACATGCTTTAGAAATTGGATTTCTTTGTCTTGGTCTTTTTGGAATGCTCTTATTGGTAATAGGTTACAATGTTGAAAATAAGCATAAAAAGAGAGAAATGGCTCTGGGTAAGTATGATGATTATACCGAAGAACAGTTTTTGAAAATGGGTGATAAAAGCCCTCATTTCAACTACAGATTATAAGTACTTCTAGTCAGTGTAAATGTACAAATATATGAATAATGAAATATTTCACTGTAGATATCACCAAAAGGTTTTGTGGGGTGAGATGAGCATAAATTTTTCAGTATCACCATGTCGTTTTCATTTGGGTTTACCAACGACGATTTTAGTGATGATGAGTTGAATGCCGGTGTTTCTGTGAAGGACACCAATGTATCAATTGATATCATCAATCCTTTGGACAAAATCGAGATAAAAAAAGTTAATCAAGCAAATTTTCATTCATTACAGTCGATTCTTTCAACACTTGTCAATGTTAGAATAACTTTCGACAATTACACAACTCCCCATGGCAACGTGGTGTACCGTCGAGAGCTCTTTGATATCAAGCATCAGGTGATGGTGGAAGAAGATGAGGCTAAAAGTACCGTGAGTAGTATTCTCGTTGGTAATCGAGATTCCACTAAAGATACCGATTTACAAAAGAATGTTTATGAAGGAGGGTTTAAAAGTTGGGAATGTTCATACGACGTTGTGGACAGACTCAGCAACATGGTTCAGGCGGGATCTCTTAATAAATATAGTAAAATTCTTGAACTTGGTTGTGGAACATCGCTTCCTTCGTGTTTTTTACTTTTACAACGACTTCGAAGTCAATGGAATAACCAAGGACCATTGAACATTGTTTTAAGTGATTTCAACTACGAGGTCCTTCGTCTTGTCACCGTTCCCAATCTTATAATTCACTGGGCATCAACGCTTGAACCACAAGAATTATTTGAGCTCAGCAATATAGATGGAGCACCATTACAAAATGACGAACTTTTACTTACCCCAGCATTAATTTCCCGATTCGGTAGCGATTTAGAAGCCAAACAAATCAATTTATCACTTGTTTCTGGATCATGGAGTCGACAATTTGTTGAACTTGTTGCTCAACATCACCAGTCTATGGATTTTGTCATAAGCTCAGAGACCATTTACTCACAGGAGATCCTCCCTGTTGTTGCCGAGACGGTGCAAGCACTTATGAGTCAGTCATCTCTAGCACTTGTTGCTGCCAAAAACATTTACTTTGGAGTTGGAGGTTCTGTAGTTGAGTTTGTTCAATACGTACAAAAGAACACAAGATTATTGGCACAGGTAGACGAAGTGGACTCACAGTTAAAGCGGTCAATTGTGTCGCTAACCTTGGAGGGGGGAGTATAGAGGAGGAGAAGAGTTGATGAGAAGAGCTGATGAGAGTACGGAGTCTATAGAGAGTTTATAAAGAATACGGAGTATATAGAGAGTACATGAGTCTCCACAGAGAAGTTGCAAGAGAAGTACGTAGGAAGTTCTTAAAGTTTTTTTAAAGAGATTTTTATAGAGATGTCTTGAACGAATGTAAAGAATACATACACATGTTATAGGGAGTCCTTAGAGTGTCCATAGAGGTGTTCACAGACAGAATACAGTAGATGGTTGAAATGAGCCAAATTCTCAACTTTCCAGCCGAATTTTCTCCAAAACCTCTTCAAAACCTCCAAAATTTTCTTTTTCTACAAAATCTCTCCTCTTAGATCTCGCCCTCTCCCTTCTTACTCTGTCTCTTGCCCTGTGGGTTGGTCGATTCCATGGCCTGATAATCTCGGGCTCGCCCACGACTCCTCAGAAAATTCCTGCCAATAAACAAATAGCAATTTGTGATATCTAGTACTACAGTATTTTTCCTTAGTTATTCATTGCTTGATACTCTTAGTTAACTTCGTTCATAAGGTATGTAACGTATCATTCCGTTAGTGTTTCTTTTTTTATCGATCTACACTTTTTCTCCCATGTCTTAAACTCGACGGTATGACTCAAAATTTTCACGCCGTTTTGATGTACGCAACGCAAATGGGATACGCCAACCCACCACTCCGGTAATTCAGCCTATTGGAACCAGCCCCTCAGAAATCATCATTTTATGATTATATGAATTGATCGGGTGGTGTGTTGAGTTCATGCCATTTGTAGAATTTTTTGTATGTTGTGGGGTGTACGGGTTTAATGCCAGTGGTGTTTTCTGGTGTACCGATTTTTGTGTACGGATGTATTTGAACCAATCAAAATTGGTTAATGCAGTGAGAAATCTGCTGTTTTTCAAGTGTGATTTTTTCACTATAGTAATAAATATTTTATGAAACATTAACGAAGAAAATTTCAATAAAATTAGCATCTTACTAACTGATCAGCATGTTTCGTCAATCTATTCAAAGAATTGCTATTCGTCATCAATCTTCAGTTGCTAAAACTACCCCAAGAGTTTTATCAAATGCTTATGTTGGAAAATTAGAAACAAGATGGGAAACTTTACCAAAAGAAGATCAAACTACTTTAATAGAACAATTAAAAAGTAGAATGGAATTACCATGGCAAGAATTAACTCCTGCTGAAAAGAAAGCTGCTTATTATATTTCTTTTGGTGAATGGGGTCCAAGAAAACCATTATATGGACCAGGTGATCAAAGTAGAGTTTTCTGGGGAGTTATTATTGGATTAGCTTCAGGTTGTGCTCTTTTCGCTGGAGTTAGATCTCTTGCAGCTCCAGGTCCAACTACATTAAATAGAGAATGGCAAGAAAAATCTGATGAATATTTGAAATCAAAGAATGCTAATCCTTTCACTGGTTACTCTCAAATTCAATAAATTTATCAAAAACAATCTTTATTTCATTGGAAAACTTTGACTTTACCTAATTTTGAAATTTAAATTAAATAATTAATTTGTTTGTGATCATTTTGCATTTAGACTTTTGTCTTTAATTTCCACTTCAAATTATTTATTTTAGGTTTGTTAATTGTAGTTCTTACTTATTGTTATTTATTAGTAATGTACGTTGCACATCGTTAAAACAACTTGTTTAGTTTATTAGTTTAAAAAAGTTTAAAAAAGTTTACATTAGTTCATTTAAGTATTCATTAATCATGCTATAAAGTATAAAGAGGGTTTAAGTTCCTCAATCTTCATCGCTAGGTCCAAATTCTCCTTCAAAGATAGTTGCAGCTGCTTTTCTTCTACTTTCAATCATTTGACACTCTTCCATTTCCAAGATCATCTTGGCATTTGGTCTATCAAAAGGATTTGGTTTTAACATCTTTGTCACCAATCTATCTAAATTACTAGATTCATAAAGAAGAAATTCAGGTGCTCCCAGTGGAATTAAGTCCTTGATATCATTCATTGATGTCTGCTGTTCGCTCTGATTTCCTAGTGGTCGGTGAGGTTGTTGAAGATGTGGAACTGATAATGCCGATCCATGATTGAGTGAAGACGTAGATGATAATCCTACAGAATTGTAGCTGGTTAACGACAGAAAATTTTGATGCTGTAAGAAATCCAGAATATTATCACTAGAAAGTCTACCGGCGTCACTCAAATCTCCACTTCTTAACTTCCTCCATGGCGTTCCGTTATCGGGAAGAATAATATTAGTTGCAATCTCCAAAATAATAAGACCTACACTGAAAATATCTGCAAATGGTGTATAGATCTTATCGTTGATAAGTTCAGGTGCAATGTAGTTCCGATCACCTTCCAAGTCAAAGTCTTTTTCCAAGATTGGTAACTTGGTAGCTAATCCAAAATCACCAATCTTAAGTGATCCTTCAAATGTGAGAAAGATGTTAGCAGGTTTTAAATCAAGATGTAAATAGTTCTTCAGATGAATGAATTTAAGTCCATTAAGAATTTCAATTAAAATCTTCCACACTCTAAACTCATCAATCTTATAATTTTTATTCTCTTCCAAGAATTCCGATAGTGTTCCTCCTTCACAGAACTCGGTCATTATATAGTAGTAATGATTAAAATCCCATGCTTCAATGAAGTAAACTAAATGAGCTTTCCCTTCTTCTTGTTCTTCTAAATTAACCTTTTCATTATCTTTAACCGAAGTGAGGTTTCTTAAAGCATCAATTTCTCTAGAAATAGCCTTTCTTTCAAGTTTCCCCAATATAGGTTTCTTTGACCTTTTAATTGCAAATTTTTGACTTTGAAATTGACACTCATATGCAATTGAAAACTCTCCTGTACCCAAATACTTGATGTTTTTCAATCCGAACTTCTCAATCAAGTGATCGTCAATTTTTTCCTTCACTTTATCGTCTTCAGCCTGTTGCGTGCTCAAGATGTAGTCTGAAGAATTGTGCGAGTCAAATGAAGTTTTTGTCTGATTAGAAATATCAGTGTGGCAGATGGTAGCGTCTGATGAATTCACTGAGTCTAATTTTACAGGAATCGAAGAACTTTTGGACTTAAAATGAAACAAATTAGTAGGTGTAGATGGTTCATTATCTTTAACCTTAGCATTAAATTTTGTTAGTGATAATTTAGGTCTTTCTACCTTTTTCCTTGTATTTTTATGACCATCTTCGTGTTTCTGTTCTTCAACTTTCTTCAACATAATGGGCGAGAAGTTGGCGGGCATTGAATGTGATTTTTTAACCGATTTCGTTGGAGTTTCAGGTGCCATTTCCAACTCATTATCTCGAGGTAAATCAATCTCCAAATCCAAGCTAGTTATCTTATTTGAATTGGCTGTTGATGGAGGAGGAATCTTGTAAAAACTTAAACTCAAATTCGAGTCATTGAGTGACTGATTATGAGAATTGTTTCTACCTACTTCAATTGACATTTCCAGATCATTATGGTGAGAAATATAAGAATCATCATGAGATGAAGATATTAAATTACTTAAACTCAGATTTCTAACCGGATAGTTGTTAAGAATATGATTCCCATATGGCATGGCAGAAGATGGTGCAGAAGACGAATCTTTACTACCAAGCATAAGAAGAGGATTTTTCTTAATGGGAGTTTCCGGCGGTAGCTTTCTAGACTCAGATTTCCCACTAATGGAATTCTTTTTAAGTAATCCTGAAGATTTAAATGCAGTTTGTAGTGGTTTCACAAATTTATATGAATTTTTATTATCTGCGCTATGGCCAGCATTAGCACCATGTATGTAAGTAATTTCATTTTCCTTATCATCGTTGATCAACGGTATCTTGTCGAAATTCTTTGTTCGAGGACCGATTTTAACCATATCTTGATCAGTATCTTGATATATTATAAAATTATCCTTTTGATATGCATTAGTTGAAGAATTTGATAATTTTCTATTCTTTGATGGACTATCATTATCTAATTCCATTATATCAAGTTTATCTAAATTATAATATTCAAAATTACAATTATTAAGAATTGGAGAACTTGTTTTAGGTGATGAATGCTTATAAATTGGAGGGCTTGTTGGATTATCATCAGATTCATTAGCATTTGTCATTGTTTTCAATGAAGTTTTACGTAATTTTGAATGTGATGGTACTAATTTTGATCTTGTTAAATTTATTGGAACTAAATTTGGTTTCCCCAGTTGATTTGATTGATTAAATACATTTGAACGATTTGGAGATATTATTGCCATTTTATCAGAATTTTTAAACATTTTAAAACCTTTAAGACCTAACTTTGATGGAGAATAAAGATTTTGTTGAATATCTTTATCTTGTTTTGCAGGAGATGAATTTACTGATGAAACACTCAATCTTGGAGCAACACCATTATTATTATAATAAAATTCTTTTGAAGTTTGAATTTTTGATGACGATGGAGATGGAGATTGACTTACTAATTGATGAGGTCTTTTAAATTTATTATTATTAAAAGGAGTAGCTGTTGGAGGAGGATTTCGATTTATTATTGGACTTGAAGAATCAATTGGAGTATTTTCTTTAGAACCACGACCAATTGAAGATTCAATTTCATTCAAATCACTTATATTATCAATATCTTCATGATGAGCTGTTGGAGGTTGAAATTTTGAAGCTCTTGAATCAATTGAAAGATTTAAATATTTTGAAGATCTTTTAATTGAAGATTGTTGAGATGCACCATGTTTGGGCAGTTCACCAATAGTTATAGGCAGTAATTTATCAGTTTTAGGCAGTTTATCAGATTTTTGTAATTTTTGTGAATTTGTAATTATTGGATACGTAAATTCATCATTTTCAGTTAATTCATCACTTAAATCAACTTCTTCATCTAAATAATCATCAATTGAATCAACTCCAAGATATAAATCATTTTTAACATTAAAAGGAGGAGATTTATTTATTTTCCTTCTATTTGAACCTCTTAATTCATCTTTAACATCATCTAAAATTAATGAATTAAAAGATCTTGAAAAATGATTATTTGTAAAGTAATCTAATTTAGAATTTGAAGTACTTGAAATGAATGACTGTCGTTCAGATTTCTTTATTGGAGATTTCCCAGATTTTGAAGTTTCGGACGTAGGCAGATCTCCATATGGTGTTGATAATGAAACTTTTGAATTGGTGGTATTTGTTCGCGTTCTGGTTGAATGTTTAGGTGTAATGAAATGATCATTAGAATTTGATGTTTTATGATTAGGTGTTGATATAGGAGCACCCGCTGATAGCGGCGGGCGCAGATTATTCATTATATAAAAATTAATACGTAAAACGTAGTAAAACGTAACAGTATAGTTTGAAAAATTAAGTACTAGCGAACGACAATAAGCAAATTAAAAGTAGTAGAAAAATGTAAACATCATGAAGTTTAGTTCATTCACTTCTACACGTACTATTTGTTGATGTTTGCGAGCGTCATCCCTTGGTTATGTTTACGTTTAACGTGTCACTATCACAAAGCAAATGCAAAACGCGCCTGTCACGTGAAAACACGAAGGAGAGGAGGGTGCGGAGGGTGGAAAAACGACGATGGTTGAGGAAAGACGATGGTGGAGGAAAAACGAGAAGGAGGAGGAAAAAACATCGTCAACTTTTAGCCAGGTGTAGGTCAGTAGAGGATGTTTGAGAGCGGAGCAAGGTGTTTGGACAGTGTTTGTGCACAAATTGAGCCGTGGGTTTGCAATAGGGGTTGCTACATTCTCGAAATGTATGCATACCGTTATTTGTGTAATGACATGTTTAGACTGGTAATTTGGTAGGGGAGGGTGCGAGTAGCGGATAGTAGTTTGAAATTGAGCCTGAGCCTGAGCTTGAGCCTGAGCTTGAGTTTGAGCTTGAGTTTGAGTTTGAGCCTGGGCTTGAGCCTGAGCCTGAGCCTGAAGTTAATCCACTATAGTGTCGATGTCCTGAAGGAGGATGTGCTGATGGTGAAGGCCATTGTTGGCTGGGTGTGTAGTGTTCTGAGTCACGCCAAATGTTGCAGTTGGTATTGTACTTCTTGAACTTCGAAACACCTTAGTAGGGCGAAGATCGTAGATTGTGGACATCAAGTCATTGGTATTCCTGTGTCTTGATGTCTATTTGTTGTATCCTGTTGTTTCCTGCTGTGTCCTATCATCGCCCTATCTTGCACGTCTCTTGAACCTTCCTCACCGTCCCACACCCTTCCTTCCCCTGCTAGCTCTCACTTATGGTCTTGACACCAATAAGTCAGAGACCCAACAATATCGTTCTGCTTGTGTTCTTTCAAATCTTCTTTGCTAGCACTAGCTTTACATTTTTTACCTGTCAATCCATGGTAAGCAGCACTTTTGGCTCAATATAGTATAACATTATATTCGTACTTTCCGACCTTCGACTTGTTCTGGCGTCTTACCTTCGTATCACACTCTAGCTTCACCATTCTTTAGACATTCGGTGTGAGAGATAAGTACTGAATAAATCCGGTCTGTTCCAGGGCCTGTGCCTGTGTAAGCCTGTGCCTACGGGCTTACATAATTCCCTATTATCAAGCTTCACATTTTCCGTGTTTAGTATTCCGTTTATACTATGTAGACCAGTGCCATGGTATTCCCTTTTTGAACCCAAATTAGGTATTCACCAAAAGTACTAGACCGATCGAGACAATGCGTTAGCGTATGTATTTCGGTTGCGGCCATATCTAGATGAAAGCTTCGCTTCCCGTCCGATCAGCAGGAAAATAAGCATCTAAGAGTAAGACTGAGTATTGTAGTGGGAGACCATACGAGAAATTCTTATGCTGCAATCTTCTTTTTTTGTTTTTGAATTGACTGAATATCAAAGGTTTGAGAGTAGTTGCAATATTTCCAACTCTCGATATCAAACCTTATTTGCATGTGACTTGAAATATTTTTTGGCCTTTTACATGAAGCCTGCACAAGGTGAGAAATACGGAATCAATCAGCCCTATTTGCGCGTATTTTTTCAACAAAATAGGGTTGATAGGGTTGATTCCTAGAAAAATCAGGCTGATTCTCAAAAAGATTAGGCTGATTCTCAAAAAGGTTAGGCTGCAATTCTACACATATGACTAAAAATAAAGAGCTATACAAACAAAATAGAAAACCTTTTTATAACGGGTTGTTCCTCTCAAGTGGAAGTACATAATGATCTGTTTTTCAAACAAGTCAAATTGGCGTGGAGCCCAAACCTTCCGTATTGGTAGCTTTATTCTGAGCGTCTTTTCTTTGTATGGGACTGCAGATATTTTTTAGGGACTGGGGTCGAAAAGTAGAAATACGGAAGCAATGTTACACCGTTTTTGCACCTGTTGCTCGGAATGAACCGACACCAAGAAGCTTCGTAACTCGGATAATACGTGGAGATAACCAGACATAAATTGGTGGATACTTCAAATAATGTGTGGTAATATAAGGGATCCAAGTAATTAGTACATTTAGCTGATCGAGAACATGTGCCAACGTACGTCTTTCGGTTGCGGCCATATCTAGATGAAAGCTTCGCTTCCCGTCCGATCAGCAGGAAAATAAGCATCTAAGAGTAGGACTGAGTATTGTAGTGGGAGACCATACGAGAAATTCCTATGCTGCAATCTTCTTTTTTTTGTTTTTTGCATTTACTTCTTGAGTCCTAAGCCATACTTACTTGGCAGTATACTGAACCTGAAGGTTAGTCTTCTTTGTAATTTATTCTTTGATGTGCTTATTTCACCCTGTCATTCGTGCAGATTCACGAAATTTTCTCTCTAGCGATATCTCGGTAATCGGGCCCTGGGCCTTCGATGAAACGAATAATGTAAATACGAAACCTTATACTTTTCACAACTGTTATGGTTATCGGTTCCTTTGTTTCCATTATCAAAAAACTCGGGTGATACCTCGGGTTCTGTTAAAACTGTGAATTACATTCATGCCATTTGCTGCCATGGTTAAATACATGAGCCACACATCGTCACAAAATGTAGAAAAGATTGATAAATCATCAAATACTGCGATTCTGTAGACTCCATATGCACTCACTATACACCAAGATAGACCCTGTGGCCTCTACAATGTCTACAGGGATACGGAATTTTTGAACCAATAATATCGATTGCTTATATCCTGACCATCAAACCCCGATACCTGTATGGCTGGATTTGTAAGCTTTTGCAATTCTAGCTCTACTGCTTAAAATTGGCAGCTATTGCCGCTCGTACGCCATAGGTAAGCTTCTTTACTTCGTCGTGTACCTGGCTGGCAATGCAAGTAGTAAAAGCTTGTTTGGTCACATGACCATGACTAATAGCCACGCTGTGATTGGTGGACATGTGTGCGCGCCGCCTTTGGCGCCGTGATTACCACGCATTTCATTGGCTACTGATTCAATCAGATTACTTGGCCCGATCAATAGGTTCGTATATTGCTCTATTTTGGGAATCGGCTCGCTCATATCGTGACAGCATTTATGGAAATTGCCACTGTAACCATGATAGGACAACTTTATGATACTAAAAATAAATCATGATTGTACTTTCACTGTAGATTAACCCCCTGACGCCTTTGGCGATAATTCCACTATCAGTAAAGTTAAATTTTGTGGTGTAGTTGTAAAAATATTCAATTTATGGCCGTTCATTTCTTTTTTTTCGAGCTCTATTTTAAATTTGACAAATTGAATTATCACTTTTTTTTCAACCTTCTATTACAACATACTTCTTTACTAAATAGTCATTTTATTCATTCTTTTTGCTGTTTGATTCCTTGCCCCCTCATGAATATATAGCACGATGTCAGCCGTTGAAAATTCTAGTGATACTGAGAGACCGCTAGGTCAGCAATGTTCAAACTGTGGCACTACAAAGACTCCTTTATGGAGAAGAGCTCCTGATGGAACTCTTATATGTAATGCTTGTGGACTTTATTATCGATCAAATAATTCCCATCGTCCTGTTAATTTAAAAAGACCTCCAAATACAACACCTATTGTAAAATCTGAAGAAGGTTCATGTAAAGGTGATGGACGTTGTAATGGAACTGGTGGTTCTGTTGCTTGTCAAGGATGTCCTGCTTTTAATAATAGAGTTGTATTAAAAAGTGCTACACCATGTTCGTCAAAAATTTCTTCTGACAAATCTGAAACAGAACCCGTGGCTAATTTATCATCTCAAGAAGATCAAAGTCATTCTGAAACTCTGCTTACTGATCCATTAGCTATTGCTTGTTTTAATTGTGGTAGTACTATAACTCCTTTATGGAGAAGAGATGATGCTGGGAATACCATTTGTAATGCATGTGGGTTATATTATAGATTACATGGATCTCATCGACCAATTAAAATGAAAAGAGCTACAATAAAAAGAAGAAGAAGAAATCTTCAAATGAAGCATGAATCATCGTCATATCGTTCTGATTCACTTACAAGTCCAAAATCTCCTAAAAAACCAAAAACTGAACCTACATCAATAGAATTTTCACCTCAATTAAATCATTTATCACCATCATCAACTACTGCACCTACATTAAGTAAATCTCCAGCCCCACCATCAATATCACCTGATTACTCTGCTGGATATTCATTAGCTGGAAGGTCACCACTTCATTCATCTGATATTTCTTCAAATTTGGTGTCTCCAAATAATTTAACACAATTTAAACAATCTCATTCACAACCATTTCATTCGCCGTCATTTTATCCTCCATATAATGGAGGTAAAATCCCAAATGGTCCAGGTCCTGTACCAGGTCCTCCTCCTCCAGGTTTTACTATAAATGGACAAGGAATAAATCCTTATGGTCAAGTTTCAATCCCACCAATTGGTCAAAGAGCACCTTCACCTCATTTTGTATCTACGCCTCCACCATATTATTCAATTAAACTACCTCCCATTCAAAGTGAGAAACAAAATTTCCTACCACCTTTAACTCGCAATGAAACGCCAAGACCAAAGTTGCCCATTCCAACAATAGTACAAGACCGCCAAGATGGTAAAGAAAAGTACCGCGCCCCGCCGGTGGCTATAGATTTTACTCTGACTTATAGCTCACCAAGGACAGGTCCAGTTGAGCTGGGATTACAGATTGAAGATTCAGAAGACTCTTTACAGCGAGAAATGGTTAAAAAAAAGCATGCTATGACCATTGGAGGACTTTTAAATGAGTCAAAACAACTTTAAAAATTGCAATAAGCATAAAAATACCTCGTGTTCATTTCATCAGTTGAATCGGGTCAACTATAGGTAAAATAAATAAAAATAAAATTAAGGTAACAATTTAAACGATTTAAAGTCTATAGAAACTGTAGTTTTTCGTCAGTAGTTGCTATCTTCTTTGACTAAATAGTGTCGAAAATGGCATTTTGCGACATGATAACTACAAATGGGTAGATGCGCTAGATAATCATCTGGATCCTAGTCGTCTTCAGTCTTTCACTGTTGACAATAGCATTTTGCCTAGACCTGATATAATGAGACATTGTCTTCGTTTCGAGGAAGGAAGTAATGGTTTGGATGCTTTTTTTGGGGCAGTTCTTGAGTCTAGCGATTATCGGAACTGATCTCTTAAAGTTTACGTTCTAATTCCAAACAGTGAAGTATAACCTCTTCGTTGTCAATTCTGGCCTTCTCGGCAGCTCCGACCCATCTAGACTGTTTTCCCTTACGAATCTGGCAAATTTGTTATCTTGTCTTAAAATGAATATCGCATTGCATATTGACATTTTAATGATATACAAGTACTTTGAAATATACATAAAGACCACTATTATGTGCCAATTTCAGGGACTCAAATCCTTGTGGACTGATATGGTGGTACCCATGGTGCCCTAAAAATTTGAATCTGACCACGGAACAGGTTGCGCCTGGCGGTGCTTCACTCTGGCGCCATGGAACCAGTCGCTAGTATTTGATGATACTAGACGACCTGTATTAAAACCTCTTTCGATGAACTTGTTCCAGGCCACTAAGTATCTCTCTTCGGTAGTATTGAAGTCGGAAATAGTACCCCATGAACATCTAGGTGGAAGTAACATAAGCCATTTGATAGACTCACTATTGTCAGATTTGTTGTTGATAAAAGACAAGAAATCACCTTCTTCATTTAGTTGAAGTAGCTGCAGTTCACAGCTCCCATAGACCCTTGGTTGCCATTCACCTATAAGTGTGCTGTATAAGCCTATAAATGTGTAAAACACTGTTTCAATGCACTTGGCAACTAAATCCTTTGCTGCTCGATAGTGAACATCTGGACCGGAGTAACATACGATGTCTGACCACGAAGTAGACCTGGATACTTCACTGTGCTTGATCTTTACTCCGTGGTACCACTCACTTCTGTCAGTTGATACTAGACAACCTACCAAGCTTCCAGATTGAATGAACTGATTCCATGCGGCTTGGTAGCCCATATCTGTAGTATTCGTGGTAGGACGGTCAACCGATACCCCCTGTGTTCGGTACATCATATGCCATTTGGCCTTTTCATCGCCAGGAAGCACAATATGGCCTTCATTACTCAACAAATACATTGCCAGGAAGATTTCATAGTCAGTTTTCCATGTACTAAGCTTGGGGAAAAAAGTGTATTGTGTATACGGTTGACTGAAATTATCATGTGTCTCGACTTCACTTGACACAACATTTCCAAGTAATTGGAGTAATAGAAAAAGAAAGACCAACATAATGTGGACTCTTCAATAATGGTTAGTATTTTGGGGAGTTTCTACGATTACTTCTGATTATGCGGAGTTTTGAGCTGTACACCTAGCACTGCACTGAGCTTACCAATTTAAGACATTTCAACCAGTCAAGTCAACCAAATGTGGTTTTGGTACGCCTGTAACCACTATGACCTCTTCGGTGAAAAAAGCAGAAGATTCTTGAAAATGTAATTCTTGAGTCTTGTCTGGAAATGAAAGTAACTTATATGACATAACTCGAGATAAAAATCAAATATTACACTCAAAAATTCAGAATTTCCGTTTATATACCTCCAACTGTCGTGTCTTTAAAACAGTTTGTAATCAACACGGAATCCCACTTTTCGTTCAATAAGTGAATAAATCAGCTTTTCTGCTACCCTTTCACTAATTGGGAAAATGGCTGCAAATTCTTTCCTTACCCAGTCTCCACCTTGACTTTATACTAGTAACACTTAACGACCATTTGGTGGTACAGTCACTAGCTCTTATTGACTCACTGGCACTAAATCTTGAAGTCATGATGCAGTGTCTTCTTAGGCTGTTGCGAAGATCATTCTAATTGCAACTTGTTGAAACATATCCACGTCACCTTTTATTGCCGCTCTACTAATTATATTGGTAGGCTATAACTCCAACTCCAAGTTCAGTTAACACTAACAAATCAAATACTGAACACGAAAATCCCTGATGCTAGTTTCCAGGACTTGAAATCACGAGTATCTTCTTTCCTCAAACTTGATTTAGCTAAATAGTAGTGATGATTCCCCAACACGAGTAACAAACTTAACTACCGTGATAAACAGATCAGTTTAAGGGACTGCCATCCTATTTAACGCCAGAGATATATTTGCAACCAAGTTTATTGAAATACACACTACCGGCTTCCAATACATTATACCAGTTCTTCCGGCACGTGATGTTGTGCAATCTGTAGCAGATAAGACTAACCTGAAAAATGAAAGATTATATTCATATAGATATCCCATACTGTTCCTATGCTGGTTGTAGAAGTAGATAATTCGTTGAGCAGGAAAGCCAAAGATGTTTCGGCAGGTTTTATTGGTGGTGCAACCCAAGTCCTAATTGGGCAGCCTGCTGACTTAGTGAAAATTAGACTACAAACTTCAACCACTCCAACTACATCAACACAAATCATATCGTCAGTTTTAAAAAATGAAGGTGCTTTAGCCTTCTATAAAGGAACCATGGCTCCTCTTTTTGGGGTTGGAGTATGTGTTTCCTTACAATTCTACGGATTTCACGAGACAAAAAGACAACTTTTAAGTTATAACAATCAAAATCAATTAAATATTTGGCCTCAAACTTACATCGCCGGGGCAATGGCCGGTATTTTCAATACTCCTGTGACAGCTCCAGTTGAACAGCTCAGAATTTTAAGTCAAGCTAGCCAGGAAAAATCAAGCTTAAGGTCAACTGTTAAATCCATATACTCTTCGCAAGGTTTCAAGGGGATTTATCGAGGAACAACAATCACTCTTTTAAGAGAAACCCAAGCATATGGAGTGTGGTTCTTGGCTTATGAAGCAGTTATCGAATATATTCAGTCTGCTAGAGGATATAAGCAAAGACTGGATATTTCTACCCCAGAGCTTTTATTTAGCGGAGCATTAGCAGGAAATGCGCTCTGGCTTAGTTCTTATCCACTCGATGTAATCAAAAGTAATATTCAAAGTGATAAATTCGGTCCAGAATCGAAGTATAATGGTAAGATTTTATTAACAGCCAAGAGTATATTCCAGCTGAGTGGAGTAAGAGGATTCTGGAAAGGAATTGTTCCTTGTTTAATGAGAGCAGTTCCTTGTAGTGCTGGGACATTTGCATCAGTAGAATTAGCACTTCGTGTTATGGGATAAAATAACAACCCAATAGTTTAGCAATAAAAGCAATTCAAGTAATAGTGATAGAAATGTAGGATTTAATATGTAATAATTCTAAGCCTACAGATATTCAAAATTGATCGTAAAAATTGCCACAGTACCCCGGTATAGCAAACAACAAGATATACAACGTTTCAACCAATTATTTAGCTTACATTACCTGCTTTATGTTTGCCCATTAAATTTTATTTGCAGCCATAATATAAACTTTTGGTGCTTACATAAGCAGCGCATAATTCTCAGCGCAACTCTAGCCAATGGCGGAGCTTGGTTTTTCTTTTACGCACCAAAACCTTTTGAACAATTTTAGTCTTTTTTTTAATAACTTTCAATTCAACTACTAAGTTTCATGATTGGTTTAAGAAGATTACCCCAAGCAGTTCCATCTGGACTCTTACGTTCATTTAGTACAGCCAGAACCATATACAAACCAGCAGTTGCAGCTGAATCAGCAACTGAATATTTCACTACTGGAGGTTCAAGTCAATCAGTTTGGCCACAAGGATTCAGAGCTCCAACTCCTAAAACATGGGAAGAAAGTGGAGAAAGTGCTTTATCGAAAGCTACCAAGTTTTTTTTCCTTAGTGAAATTGCCAGAGGAATGTATATTTGTATGGAAATGTACTTTAGACAACCATATACAATTTATTATCCATTTGAAAAAGGACCAATATCTCCAAGATTTAGAGGTGAACATGCTTTAAGAAGATACCCAAGTGGAGAAGAAAGATGTATTGCTTGTAAATTATGTGAAGCCGTTTGTCCTGCACAAGCCATTACCATTGAAGCAGAAGAAAGAATTGATGGAAGTAGAAGAACTTACAAATATGATATTGATATGACAAAATGTATCTATTGTGGATATTGTCAAGAATCATGTCCTGTTGATGCCATTGTTGAATCACCAAATGTTGAATATACTACTGAAACAAGAGAAGAATTATTATATAATAAAGAAAAATTGTTAGAAAATGGTGATAAATGGGAACAAGAATTACAATACTGTATTGATGCTGATGCTCCATACAGATAATTTCATTTAATTTTCAACCTTCATAAGGCGAAACATGCTTGGACGTGTCATGAAGGCCTGTAATATTTATTTATTCATAACGCCTAGTCATAAATATACTGCATTTAATAGTTATTGTAGAATAGAGATGAGGAAGTGAGGAATTAAGAAAGACTAAACAAGTACAGTTTCAACACCAGAACATATCACGAGTGAATTCAAGTCAAGATCGAGGTCAAGATTGGAGTCGAAGTCTGTCGAAGTCTGTCGAAGCCATCTACAGTGCAATGGATCTAACTATGGTAAAAGCTCACCTCACTCAATTGGCCAATAGATGTTCAAGCAACACCATTTGACACTAAATTTACTTATATTCCCACCACTATATACTTTCAGCATCCTCATCATATTTAACCACTTTCTCCCACCATTACCCGAATTGAGGTTTAGACACATTTTCCATACTTTGTGCCGTAGACTGCCGTGGACGTGCCCCGGCTGACGGCCTCTGTCAAAAGTCCGCAACGGCAGTTAAACCCTGAACTTCAATCTCTAACGGCATCTGAGACCGCTTAAGCAAGCGGTGGTATTTTAAGATTAGTGGAGTAAGTTTGGATAAGCAAATAACGGCAATATTACCTTATAAAGGTCTTTATCGCGGTTATCTGCCAATAATTTTCACAACACAAACCTCTTTATATATAGAGTAGATTTACTAGAGTATTCAACCTTTAGCAATGACTGTCTCAACTTACGAAGACTACGTATTGTCACCAATAGTAAATCCTCAATTGGTTGCAAAATCTCGTCATCAAAACTCAGATATCTGGAGAGGTCCATTAACCAGAGAAGAATATGTTCTTCGAGAAGAAGTTTTGAGTAAAAGTGGTATTTCTGCCATTCTTGGTCAACACGTGTTTGCCCTTCATCACAAAGAAGACCATTCCAAAATCTTGTGTTCGTTAGAACTCATGCTTCGTCCAAGTTGGTCGTTCAGTTTAAACGAATCAAATGAGCCTGTTAGAAAAGACATCATCAGTGGTGCCATAACAGCTGTTTTCACTCCAGATGAAAATAGAGGTAAAGGCTATGCAGGGATCATGATGAAGAAAATCGTTGAGTTGTGTCAACAAAAGTACGTGGGCGAAGATGGTTTTGTGATATTGTACTCTGAAGTTGGAGAATTTTACGCTAAATCAGGATTTAAATCTTTTGAAGTTCCCATAACTTACGTGCCATTAACGGTGGGTTCCGGGTATTCTGAATTGATAGAATCTCTCCCCGAGTATAAGGTAGAGGTATTGAAATTCCGTCAGTTTAAAAATGTGTACTCAGAGTACGCCAAGCATCACGAACAGAGTTTCTTAAAAGCTGTCAAGAAGGATGGAATTCCAAGAGTTAGTGTAGACCCTGTTCATGGTTATGTCGACTGGTTTCATTACCGTGTCAAATACATTTCACACCTTCTTCACTATAATTCAAAACCAAAAATCGACTATGAAGATAATGATGATATTACTGCCAATTTTGAAAATCTTGAACCTCTGAATTTTGGACTTAAATTAAGTGATAAAAAGGGCACCACGATCGGATTTGTGGCTTGGACTTATGAGTGGAAACAAGGTGGGAATTATATCAGTATCATTAACCTTCATGTGTTTCCAAATTTTGATAAGGAAAAGTATAGTAAATTATTATTCGAAATGTGTAAGAAATACGTTGAACAGCCAGATATTTTCAATGGCCTTCGTGAAAATGACCTTGTTAAAATCGCGATTTGGCAGCTGGATACTACAAGTGAATTGGTTGAATATCTTAAGCAGAAGTATCAAGCACTGCTTGATAACTCTAATCCATCATTGAGCTGTGTTCAAATAATGAACAAAAAAGATAATGATTTATTACACGAAGGAAAGCTTGTATGGGAATTGAATGACAAGCTTCCATGGTTTTAAGACGGATTTTCAAGGTTTTAAAGTGATTCTTTCAGGGTTTCAGAGCAAAGCTCTTATGGTTTCGGACCACAGCTTTTATGGTTTCGAAGCACAGCTTTTATGGTTTCAATGCAAAAGTACCCAGGGTTTTTATATACTGCGTAATAATACATTTTATACAGATAATAGAGTAATCCACTTTAATCGGCTTTACTCAGCTTTACTCACTTAACACCGAAATCAGACGGTGTTTGTAGAGATCAAGTACTAGATAGAGAAGAATGACATACAATAAGGCAACAGTTTATCGGTCAATTGCAAAGATACCCGTCTCAGCATATGGCATAACTCACCGATAAGACAATGATATCTTCAACTGCCACATGACTTTGATCATATACATTTTCAAGCCGTAGGAATTTGATGCATTTTCATCATATTTGGCTGCAACATAACGGCGATACCGTAGTTAATCCATGGTTGTATGCAGTCCCAATCAACTTAAATTTCAGTAAACCAGTCCTTATTGAAATTTGTCAATTATTTTGATTCAACTTACACAATTTCTGATTGACTTTTCTTAAGTTTCCCGCCAGTGTCTAAAAATGCCGCCAAAACACCTTGATCTCGTATATGTAAATTAATCAACGGATCAATAGCGCCTTGCTTCTTAATTTATGAGCACTGGTGCGGCCGTAGCGTTGCGGCTAAAATGCACTAAATTTTTTTCTTCAACGAAAATCAATTTGAAGAATCCGCGATTGAAATTGAATCTACATTCTGATTCTAAACCATAGTATCATGTAGCATAAGATTATAACAATAACCAGTGATTAGCCGATTGATTTGCATTATGAAGATAATAGGCTAGATAATTGTGGTGGCGGAGGACAGTCAGGGACAGAGAAGAAAACTTTTAACAACGGCAAATTACAACCGAGATAAGAACTCACCACGAGGCAGAACCTGGTAAATATATGCCGTACAATTTACAAGTGTGTTTGAAGTTAAAAGGTGAGACAGATAAAACAAGTGGGTTATATGTAGTGGAATTTCAATTTTTACTGCAGTAAGTTTAGCCTAGATTTAATACGGGACATAATGCGTCCATAACCTTTGGGTTCATAATAATAAATGAGTGTAGGTGGGTTGGTACATAGTCGGTGGATGGATGGTAGATTGAGGTAAATGGATTAGACCGAGCACTGAGCCTACAATATGTGATCTCTGCCTACATCCAACTGGCACTCCTCTATTATTCTTCTTCGGCACCTCTATTGTTTCAATTATAATTACCGGTTATCAGGCACAAGGTGCATACGCGGCGATTCTAAGCTATTATGTATTAAATGGCCATGCGACTAATTGGTGTACGAATTTAGCTCAAGATGAATAAAATAAATGCTGTAATTTAGTGTAAAATTAATTGAAAACCCTAGTAAATTAAATCAATTTATTTTTATTTACTTAGTAAATTTAATGTAGTTGCTAATGACATTGTTAATTCCCCCTGCCATTTCTGTTCTCTACTATGCAACTGTCGGCGTATAGAAAATTTCCCCCTGCGTTCCTGTATATTAATTTCATGTCGGTTCTCGAGATATAATTGAGGTGCGTACACGACCCTTCCGAATGACCGCCACTTAGTCGCGCTACGTTACTAAAGATAGTTTGTTACAAAGTTCTATGTTTCATATTAGAAGCTTAAGTGATTTTCTAACTTAATTTTTGAAAGAAATTCACTCAATTTAGTTTTAAATTAATTTAACTTCTTTTAGTTAAAAGAAAAAATTTCAATAATTAATCTTAGAAAATTCTTTATTAATAGATCAATTAATATTGTGTGAAATTATTTCGATTAGTGCTAAAAAAAAATTGTATTGCTGAAACGTTTCGTGTCAGAATTTCATAGCCTAAAACTAGGAACTACTTATGAAACTTTAAATTGGCAACACACAAAGAATTATTTTAATTAAGAAATCTTTTTTATTTAACTGCATTCCTTTGTTAAGCAGGGGATATAATGTCTACAAATCCTTTCATTTTACCTCTGCCAACAGTTGCTTCATCATCCCCAAATCAAAGAAATAACTTAACAAATAATTCAAATAACTCATCATCAAATAATTCAATAAATTCAAAGAAAATGGCAGCAGCATCAACATTTTCGATACCTAGACCAAATTTCCATTTAAATGGTTCACCAGGTTATTCAAATTCAAATGAAACTTCATTTACTTATTCATCACCTCCAACTCATCAAATTGATTTAATAAATTATTCTCCAAAGCATTCAAGAAAGCCAAGTTCATTATCATCAAGTCGTAATATAAATATGAAAAATTTATCATTAAATTTAAATAATGAATCATCTCCTAAAAATGAAAATCAAAGTGAAAATTCTCCTGTTGATGATAGTTCAAGTACTCATTCAAATGATTCAATCCAATCAAATAAACCAATAGGTTTTAAGAAAAAAATTTTAACATTATCAATACCGTCTAATGAATGTGAAATTCCTTTAGTAACACCTGCAATAGCGAAAACTCCAATTGCTCCACCAAAATTAAATAAAAATTCATCACCACAATCAGCAACTAAACCCACAAATTTTAAATTCCCAATTGAAAAATCTGATACTTTTAATCAAAATTTAAATCAAGTTTCAAATCCATTTAAAATTAATCCTGATTCAATAAGAGAAAATCTTCGTAGTCCATTTGTTTTAAATGATCCAATAACAAATAAAATTTCATCTGTAACTATAAATAATTCAAATTTAAATTCAAATTCAATTATACCACAAACTCCATTTCATAATAATAATACCCTTCAATCATCAATTTATAATAATCAAACTAATAAAACAACTTTACAAACTCCAAAAAGGAAAGTTATACCTGAAGAACTTCAAGAAAAATCTCAACTTGATGCATATCCAAATGGTCCAGCAAATGTATTAAATAATTCAATTTTTCTTTATTCTGATCCAAGAATGGGTGAATCAAAAATTAATGTTAATGATTTTGATTTAGTTATAAATGTTGCAAAAGAATGTGAAGATTTATCATATAAATTTAATTCAATTAATGGAAAAGAATATTTATATATTCCATGGTCTCATACTTCATCAATTTCAAAGCAATTACCATTCATTACTAAAAAAATTGAACAATTTGATGATTCAAATTTAACTAATGATCTAATGAAAAAGAGGAAAATTTTAATTCATTGTCAATGTGGTGTTTCAAGATCTGCATGTGTTATTGTTGCATATTTTATGAAAAAATTTAACATAAATGTTAATGAAGCTTATGAACTTCTCAAACTGGGAACTTCAAATATAAATGAACCAATTAATAAATCAATCAAAGAAATTGGTTATACTGTTGATGCATGTGATAGAATTTGCCCAAATATGAGTTTAATTTTTGAATTAATGGAATTTGGTGAAGAATTAAGTCAAGATTAGTAGCATAATAAACGAATGACGTATCGGTAAAGAAAAGTTGTAGAGAAGAATGAAGTTGTAAGCTATTTGAAACCTCAATTTTGACAACTGAAACAAAACTACGTGGAAATAGACTACAGAAATATAAAATCATTGAAAACTGGACAATTCTTGACAGTAGAAGATAAACTTGACAATTACCGAAATTTACTGGAAATTAGACAAATTGAAAAATACGGCATAATTTTAAACTTACTTACTTCTCTTACCTTGAAACTTGTATGCACACCGTACTGCTTTATACTACACCATCCTAAATCTAGCCTCTCTTCCATGTTTTAATTGCCCTCATCTTTTCTCTCAATTAACACCCTCTTCGTCCCCTCCCTCGTCTTCCTGTTCATCTTCCTCTGTCTCTCTTCTTCCTTCTCCTACTCTAGCTTTTCCTGGTGTACGGATTCCTCCGCAGAGATAAAAATTTTAACCAGCCAATCTGTACTCAACTTTATTCAATGCCTAATCATTACCCCCCGCATTCCTCTGGGGATGGTAGAGATAGAGATAGAGATAGAAGCTATTATTCAGGTATGAATAATCGAAGACCCGATAATCGAAATGAAAATAATGGTGGAAGAGATTACTATGGAAATTATCGTTCTTCCTCATCTTCAACTTCATATAGAGGAAATTCTGGTTCTTCATCTTACAGAAAAAGACCTGGTTATGACTCATATCCCCCTAAGAATAGACATCTGTATGGTAGATCTTATACAGATAGCTATAGAACAAGAGATGATCGTAAAGAAGGTAGAAGTAAATATCGTCCTGATTACTCGTCCAGAGACGAAAAAAGAGATAAACCTGAAAGAACCGACAGAATTGATGGTAAAGATAGACCAGATAGAAGGGAAGAAGCCGATAGAAGGCTTGAAACTGATCGTCTGGATAGAAAATCGGAAATCGATCGATTGGAAAGAAAGTCTCTGGTTGATAGTCGAAGAACATCTATATCTAGCGGCAAGTCTGCTACACCTTCCGACCTCCCATCAATTGACAAACCAATTCTCGAAAAACAAAATTCTGCCATAACCGACCCCAAATTACTCCACCTATTTGACGATGATGTAAAGAAAGAACCAGAAAGTTCAAAACCCGAGCAAAAGGAATCTGAGCAAAAGGAACCTCTGCCAATCAAACATGACGAAAGCAAACCTAAGGAAAGTAAACCTGACGAGATTAACCCTGTCGAAACCAAACTTGTCGAAAGTAAACCTGAGGAAGTTAAACCTCAGGGAAGCAAACCTGTCGAAAGTAAACCTGAGGAAGTTAAGCCTGAGGAAGTTAAGCCTGAGGAAGCTAAACCTCAGGGAAGCAAACCTGTCGAAAGTAAACCTGAGCCAGAAGCTGGCCTGAATAAATCAACTGAATCAAATACCCTGCCTATTCCAGAAACCAAGTCTGTCAAATCTGAATCTGGCGTCAATGTCGAGCCTGTCAAGCTGGAAACTGATAATGCTGCACTTGAAAAATCAACTAGTTTCGAAAGAACAACTGGCCAATCTGCACCTGAACCACCGGCTGAAAACCCTTCAACTACTCCAGTAAAATCAAATGAAGCATCAAAAGAACCTGAGGATGTTCCATCACCGGTTCGTACCGATATTTCCCCTGTAGGAGGTTCGGTTTTATCGTCAGCACTTTCCCAATTCAGCGATGGTGTTTCAGGAGCTGTTGATGATCACTTCAATGATACTCTTGTTCCCATCAAGGAGTACACACCACAAATTTCAGATTCAGAAGCCAATGTTTCTGAACTGGAAACTATAGCTGCAGATTCACCTCCTAGAATAAGACAAGGACGTAAACTTGTTCGTAAAAGTGAATATGATCAAGATCGTGACGAGTCAATAAGTAGAAGACAAAAGGCTAAAAGATATATTTCTGACAGCGATAAGAGTGAAGTGGATGATGAGTTTGAGTCTAAAAAAGGAAAGAAATCAAAAGGTCTGTATAAAATCAAAAGAGATTCTAGTGGTAGAAGTCTCCTTCAAAGAGCCTGTAAAAAGGGAGATTTAGCTGATGTTAAAAGATATATAAATATGGGAGCTGACGCTAATGAAAGTGACTTTGGTGGGTTTACTTGCTTACATGAAGCTGCATTAGCAGGACACAGTCAAGTTGTAAAATACTTGATTGAAAAGGGAGCTGATGTAAATAAACAAGCGAAAGAGGCAGGTGATCTGGAAACTCCTCTTATGGATGCTGCTGAAAATAAACATTTAGACACTATCAAAATCCTTTTGAAGAATGGTGCTAATCCTCAGATTTATAACTCGGATGGCTATACAGCATTAACGAAAATTGGTCATTTACATGCAGAAGATGGAGGGTATGAAGAGGTGATTGAACTCCTAGAAAAAGCAATGGGTGGTAAAGAAGGAAATTCCAGTAAAAACTTGGTTATTCCTCTAGCTCCAAGTCGTGTAATTGAAGATCCTTATGAAGATTATTTCAATAATTTAATCAAGAAGAAAACTATGTCAACCACTATTTATAAGTATGTTGCACAAGGAATGAAAGAAGCTGCTGCTAGTGATTTTTTACAACAAAATTTGTCTTTACAAAGTCAACCAGATATTCTTAATCTTGCAGCTCGTAATGGACATGCTGAACTTGTTGATATTTTATTAGGTTTAAACCCAGGTAATTACGATATCAATCAAGAAAATCAAATCGGTACAACTGCACTCTTATGCTCTGTAGGACGTGGTAATTACGAAGTGGTTAAATTCTTATTATCCAAAGGAGCAGATGCTTCTTTAACTAGAAGAAAAGATGGTTTAAGTTCACTTGAAGTTGCAAAATATTCTGCCCATTATGATCCCAGAGAAGTGGAACTTTTACAGCAAAGCATTAATGGGCCTAATGAAAAGCGTCCTAGTTTCACCGAAAAGATTCAACCCTCTGCTGTTCTGGAATCTGAAGATGATCGTGAAGATGAAGATAGTCCGATGGAAGATTCTGATGACGAAAGTCAAGTAGAAGAATCTGAAGACGAAAAGCCATCAAGGTCAGTATCTGAAAAAAGAAAACTGGAAACTCCAATTGAGAAGAAACCTAAGAAACCTAAGGTTGAACCTAGTAAGATTTCACAACCTAATTCGATGTTTTCTAAAGAAACCACTCCCGATATTGGATCTACTCATTCAAGAGAGCAATCTATGAGCCCATCGACAGCATTTAAGTCTCATCGCCCTAGTTTACAGTCCAATCAATCTCATGATTCCAAAAACTCACCTTCACCAGCTCCATTACCTGCTCCACTTACTAAAGCTCAAGAGGAACATAAGAATAAAATTGCAGAAGAAGCAAGAGTGTGGCAAGAAAAGGTTGAGGCTAAGAAGAGAGCACGTAAAGAATTTTTCATCAAAGCAGAAAAGGAAAAAGAACGTAGACGGAAAGAAGAAGAAGAGAAGAGGATCGAAGAAACGAAGCAACGAGAAATTATGGAAAAGGAGGAAAAACTCAAAGAAGCTGCAAGAATTGCCGAAGAGAATAAACAACTTGAATCAAGAAGGAAACAACTCGAACTTGAAAAATGTCTTAATCTTTATCCTATTGGATTAAGATATGCAAAATTTGGAAGCAAATTAACCAAAGAAGAATCAGCAAGGTATTCACCATTGTATTCATTCACTGTTGGTGGAGATATCTATGTAATTGATTTACAAATTGCATTATTGACAGGAGTTACAATCGGTGAACTTGAAAAGCAAGGTGCTTATAGTGATAAAATTGAAGTAAGTATCGAAGACAAATCCAAAATGTGGATGCTTTTCTATCCAATGATTGGAATCGATCCTAAAAAACCAGTTTCGGATTTAAGGGATGAAGGACACGATAAGTTTTTATCACTACTTATAAATTTTGTTAAGTTATCAGAAGCAGAAAAATACTTGAAACAATTTGATATTGTTAAAGGAACAACTCTAGTAAGTTTAGAATCAATGGTCAAATTTGATAATCATAGTCAAGTTGATGTTAAAAAGAACGGGTCAATTACCGATTTTAAAGTGATTGAAAAAGTTCATTTCGTACCGCCATATCTTCGTGTAAGGCCAGATGCCTTGAAAACCATTCAAAGGGCAAAAACTCCACTCTGGTGATGCCCATAATGATGTTATGTGTGTATTTTAGTTGTAAGTTTATGTACACTAAATATAATAGTAAGTGAAGTAATTAATGTAGCGAAAAAGAACACTGTTGAAACTTAAAAACCGTCTTAGTTTTGAATCTGGATTCGGGATTGAAAAACGGTCCAAAAACTTGGCAAAATGGATGGTTTGGTTTTTCAGTTTAAAGCATGGTCTTAAACTTTTGATACTTTTATCTTTTCTGCGATTTTTCACTACTCATCTTAACACGGCATCGCTGACTATGAGTCAAGTAAAGAAGTATGTATATATATAATGGCATCTACCCACGTGAGTCATATTAACAAAGCAGAATATCCAGAGCGTCGTTGTACTCGTCGGAGTCCGACCAGGAAATGTCGAATGACGAAGAGTATGTTGCACCTAGATTTGATTTTGATTTTGTAGAAGTTGACATCGACCCCCCAAATGAAGTGGAAATCGAACAACCTGCACAAGAAGAAGAAGAAGCAGAGCCCGAAGCAGATGAAGAGTTTGAATTCCCGTTATTTGCAGGTCAGTCTCAGAAATCAGACGAAACCATTATGAAAATTACTTTAAAAGAAGATGTTGAAGAACATATCGATAATGAACGACCTGAATCTTATTATAAGGCCATCTACACTTCACAAGAGAAATCCCAATTTGCTTTGGCTGCCATTTCATTTGAAGAAATGTTCAAAATTGCCGGCCCTGTAAGAGATATGACTCCATGGAGATGTATTGACCTCCGACAGTATAACAACAAAGTCGAAAACGAGTTGGCGGTTCAGAAAAAGAGAAGCAAATCTCAAAGAGCAGGAAAGAAGAAGAGAGAAAGTAAGGTTCTGTGTAGAGAGAAAAAACTCGCTAGGGAAAAGGTTATAGCGAAGCAAAAGAAGAAGGAAATTTACGGAGGTAAGGCCAGAAGTAAGTCTGGGAATGGTTTCAAGGGGATCAAATCAAAGGCCAAACCAGCGGCCAAACCAGTTTCCAAGCCCAAATACAGAACAGAGGGTTGAGTGGCTTCATTTACTGAGATCTGAGTCATCAGGACATCCATATTGGCATATAAGCAGAGGAATCGTTCAGGTACTGGCTGGCCGCCTAACACTTTCAAAGGCCACCACTACTCTAACCTCAACGGTGGCCGAGCTTGAGAACAGATATCACCCGGGTTCGATCTCCTTAGAGTAAGCATATACGGATTATTATATTTACACTTAGACCAACATTTGACAGAGCATGTTTTCCAAAGACTCTTGTGAAGACACTAGTGAAACTATTGTGAAGGCTCTTGCAGTTGTCCACATTTTCATTGGTGTATGTTCACACTGTGATGTACGCCACCGGCTGCAAAGAGCCCGAGTCGTCGGACAGCCACCTTTACGTATCATTATATAGCTTACAATCGAGTATTTCGTTATTCAATATTTCACGCTTAATTTCAACATTCTTCGGATAATCGTCCATATTTCAACTCTTGGCACTCATCAACAGTACATCCCTATTCTGTCCCTTTTCTGTCTCTCAACACTCTTGATACTTTTCCTGTGGTTTTCCTACCATGTTCATACTCTTAGTATTTGTGCGCTGAAAAATCCAACCTGGCAAATACTCCAACTTACTATGGCTGAACTACGTGACTTCGAGGCATACCTTGAAACCGACTTTGAGCTGTCGAAATTTGCCAATGATTTACTTCTAGCAACCAATGATGAGGATAGTACAGAGTTAGATATTCAAACCGCCATCAAAAGACTTAAATTTGATATCGACGAATGTGATAAAAGGTTAAAGTCTATAAGCACAAATAATTACAATAGTTTAATATCAAATTTCTGGAAGATTGAAGCAGTTAAATCTTCTTTGACAGAAGAATTTAGTCCTCTGTTGGAACGAGTAAATAATCTGTTTGATAGAATTAGATCTAATGTAATTGATCCATATGAAGATGCATTGAAATTGAATAACGCCATGAAAAGAATTCACACTACTTTAAATTTACTACGTGGATCAAGTTACTTTCTATTCATGTTACAACAACTTGAAGAATCAGAGAAAACTTATGAAAGTGCATTTGTATCAGAAGATAAAACAAGTAAAGAAATCATTAGATTAGCTAAACTTTTCACTTCATTATCACAATTTTACATTCAAGAAAAACAATCCAATTCGTCAAAATTAATTTCAATTAAGTTTATAAGAGATTATGAACCAATCCTCATAAGTAAAAGAAATACTTTAATTCAATCACTTACTTCATCAATTCATAATGATCTCAATCATGCATCTACTTTCACACCTCAAAACTTATCTCTACAATATAGATTGACTTCATTATGCTATTTAAATAGTCAAGAGTTCTGTCAATGTATAGAAAAATCATCAATAATTAAACAAGCTCAAAATTCTATGAATGTGCTAACGAGATCATTACAATCACCTAGAAATTTTACTACGGTATTAAAAGATATTCTTGAATCTTCAACAACTTATTTAACAATAATTACTTCAATCTTACTGTATGAAACAGATTCAAAATCATTACTTTCGATAATTGAATCATATTTCTCCAAATCAATCTCTGATATTTATTGGAATGAATTGACTTATAAATTTAAGAAAAATATCGTAGCTACAATGGCTAGAGGTGGACCAATTGCTAAGAATTTAAAGGTTTATCATACAGGGATTAAATCAGGTATTGAAGAGTTATTTGAAGATGAAAAAGTTAAAACTTTACTCATTGAATCTATAGATATGATAAGACAATAAAATACGTAATAATAAAATTTTAAATTATGTAACTTTCTAACACTTTAATTCTTTTATACATGCTATACAGCTACTTTTGACTTTAACTGAGCTAAAAATTCTCTGTATCCTGGTTCAGTATGGGATTTATCTTCAACCATACAGCTTAAAGCCCATAATCTTAAAGCCATTAAGTCACGTTGTTGAGAAATTTCCATTGGTTCATTAGAGGATCCTCCTAAAACAACATATAAATTCTTCCAAGTAATTGAATCTTTTTGTTCTCTAATTTTACCAATAATTTGACGAACTTTATAATTAAATTCTGATTCTTCAACTGGAATTTCCGGTAATTCAGTTTTACCAGTTGGAATGGCATATAAATTAGTTGTTCCAAATAAATCATTGACTAAACCTGGAACAACATCTCCGCTTACCCATAAAAATAATTCACTTGAATTGTCAATTAAGTATAAACCATAATTTTCCCATGATTCTTTTGAATTATTAACTGGTTCAGGTAATAAGATATCTGTTGAAGTTGAAATTTCTTCTTCTCCAGTTTCTTCATTAACTGTAACAATTTGTTCAGGTAATCCACATTCATCTGGCATATCATGTAATGAATAAACTGCTGGATAAATATATTTAATTAAATGAGGAATTGGTAATGAAGCTAACATATTTAAAGCAGCTGCTCTATGATCTGATGGAACTCTTTCACCTCTTAAACCTAAATGTTTTGTTACTGAAAATAATAATAATGGTAACATTCTTAAATTAGTTGAAATTTGTAAAGGTGATGATCCACTTACATTACCAGCAACTAATTCTTTTTTATAAACATTAAGAATATCAACAACCGATTTAACTAAATAATCTCTTGCATCTGGAAGACTACTTGATAATGCTTTTTCAACTGATCTATGTGTGAAATAATTAGTTATAGCTAATTGATCAGCTGAAGCATAAATATCATCAAGTTTTGAAGATGTTGGAATTGCTAAATTCATAACTCTGATTCTTCTTTCACCATAACTTGTTGAATGTAAAACAGCTGCTTGGAAATAAACTACTGGTTTTGTTAAAGTTTCCTCAATTGCAACTTCAATTGCATAACTTTGATCTCTTGGAAATGATGGGAAAGAACATAAATCTGATGATCTATTAAAGAAATTACCAAAAAATGAACTCATTCTTAAACCTGTTGAACCTCTTACTCTTAAAACTGCTTCTAATGCAATATCCATTGACAAATGTTCACTAACTTCCTTTGATAATTTAGTAACATCTTCAGACTTTGCACAACTCCAAGCTGGATAATAATGAGTTTGACCAGCAGTAAAACGTGGTAAGTTTGATAATGTTGCAACATCTTGATATTTTGTAGCAGTCAAAAATAAATCAACAGTTACTTGAACTGAATTACATTGAACTGCAAAACTTTTATAGAATTTATCAGCTGCTGATAATAAAACTTGTGATTCTTTTGGTTTACCACTTTGAGATTCATCTCTTGTAGTTAATTTACCTTCACCAAGATTTGGTAAAGTTGAAGCAAAACAAATCAATTTACCACCAACTGGGCTAATTAATTTGTGACCAGATTTTAAAGCAGGACCTAAAGCAAATTCAGTATTTGCGGTACCTTCGAAAAAATTTGGGAAATCAAGTAATAATTTTTCAATTGCTGATCTATTTTCATCAAGATTAACTAATAAACCTTCAGGTGAAGGTAAGAAAGGTTCTTCAACATCTGAAACAACAAGAGTTTCAGTTCCTTCAGTTCCTTCATAAAATCTAAAATAATGTAAATTTGAATCAACTCCAATAAAGGCAACTCTTGCAGTTTTATTTTGATTTGGAATTCTATCTAAACTTTCTAAAATTGTTCTTGTTATAGTTGAAGTTAAACCACTTGCAACAGCATCAGCACTTACATCAATAATAAAAGTAAATACAATTGGTTGAGGAGCTCTTGCCATATATTCTTTTGGAGCAATGAATTCAACAACTGCATGATTTAGTTCAGGTCTTTCAAATTTATTTTTTGGAGTATGACTTAATTCATCGAATTCAAAAGCACTTGGAATATCATTTTGTAAATTACAAAAATTACATCTCCAACGTCTACCTTGTTCAGTAAGAGTAATAAATGGATTAATATAACCTCTACAACGACGACATCTTGCAATAACTGTATCTGTTGTAACCGCCACATCTTCATCTTCCACTCTTAAAGCATTATAAGGTCTAACTACTAAAGCAAAAGGTAATTTTGATTTTTTTAATAAAGAATTTGATGTTGGAATTACATTTAAACTTGATCTAAAATATTCTGGACTTGAATTACTATCATCGGATGTTGGAACAATTGCAGTTGATGGTGGAATTATAAGAGGTGGTGGAGGAAGTGATAAATCACTAATTGGTGGTGGTAATTCACGAGATAAATCAGTTGTATAAATTTGATTTAATGGTAATGATGCATTTCCACCATATCCAGTTGTTTGAGCTCCATAAGCTGATGCTCCATATGCTGGAGCATTTCCTCCATATGCTGGAGCAGGAGTTGATCCGGCAACCGGCGCGGCCCCTCCGTAAGCAGATGCATATGGATCGTAAGCTGCTTGTGGTTGAACTGCTGGCGCTTGTGGAACTTGTCCCACATTAATATTTTGAACTCCTTGTGCCAATTGATCGACTCCATATGGAGCAGGTCCTGGAGCCGCATTAAACTGATTTGGTTCGGTTCCCACTGCTGGTGCCTGTGGGGTCACCGCGTATTGAGGCTGGGGGTATGCTCTTCTTCTGCTGGACATGATGTAGTTGTACAAATTGTTGTTGATATTTCATACGTGGTCATATAGCGCATGAACGAGACACGACAAAAGATCTGGTGCATGGGTGTTTTGCCGGGGAATTATAATGGAGACAATGGGGGAACGGATCAGTTTGAAGATTAGCCTAGAGATGGAGTGGGTTCTGTTGGCTGGTGGCGAGTTAATGGCGGCAGAGATGAGTGAATATTTCGTGGTGCTGTGGTGGTTGAGTTCTGGTGGTATTAATTTGCAATTTTTCATCTCAGATCCTCAAACATCTGTAGTGTCTACATTGAGTTTAGACTTTAAGATAGTCAAAAATGTTCTTAAAGCTTCTGTTGTAAACATTTTCTTCGATTTGAGGGGTTTTTTATTTTTGTCGATTTTTTTACATTGTAAGTGGATGTTGTGGATTAATTTTATTATTCCTTCTATTATTTCCATGTTCATGCGATTGTTGCAAAAAGTGCTCAAATCGTACAAAAGTTCAAATCCACAATTTAGAAGTTTGATGGAATCGGACAAAAAAATGAAAACTTCCCAATTCAATTCTGCAAGTTATCAAAACGGGTAGCCTAGTTGGTAAGTTTGACATTCTTGACATTCATCGTTAATCATTCAAAGTAGTTGGCAGTCGAAGATATGTATACCGTTGCTGCTTATGCAGTAGACTGCTCCATAAACTAAAAACAGATCGAGTAATGATTATGCTAACGGCGCTCGTGTATTTCAGTAGCGCTTAAGTTTTATCATGCGATCGTATTTCAGAGATTTGCTTGCAAAAGGGTGTTTGTGAAGGGGCAAATTCACTATTTTGGCGACTGCTCGCAATCTATTTATAAATGGTAAGGCTCAGATGGATTTAGAACTGTAGCAATGAAAGAGTGCACAAAAACAGTTAATCAGAGTCTCTCTGTCGAGAAAGTCCGGATTGTTCGAATCAGTTGAAACCTTTCATCTGCTTGATTTTCTTTGTGAACCGATCAGAGCGACCAGGAACATACGTTAGCGTATGTATTTCGGTTGCGGCCATATCTAGATGAAAGCTTCGCTTCCCGTCCGATCAGCAGGAAAATAAGCATCTAAGAGTAAGACTGAGTATTGTAGTGGGAGACCATACGAGAAATTCTTATG